>SJYX01011622.1:10097-24010 GCA_006410675.1 Oreotragus oreotragus
CCCCCCCCCCCGGGGATGTGTAATAGGCTGGTGTAAAGTAATACTAATGAGTAACCAGTGAACACGTGCGAGGGTTAAGAACTCTTTTTCAGTAGAGCCCAGAGAGTAACAATGGTCTACTGTCTTCTTGAGTCAACTTGTTTATTTGGGGATTTTTGTTTATGGTCTCATGCTTGTATACAAATAAACCTTCAAAAGAGTATCACAAAAAAGAACTCTTTTTCAAGATTCAATTAGACCTAGATTTTTATTAATTGTAAAACTTTAGGAATGTTATTGACTATTTTCAAGACTCTTCGCTTTCATCTGTAAGATGGGAACTATAAAGTCATTATGAGGATTACTTTTTTTTTTAAGATAAAATGTTGGAAGAGAGAAAATGCTCTGTCAAGAGTAGCTATTATTATTAATGCTATTTTTATTGAACAAATCAACAATCACTATTATTAACCTTTTGACCACAGTGTGTTCTCTTATATTTTCTTGATCTGAAGGATTAGTTTCCTCCTAGAAGAATAGAAAGAGCAAGCAAAACTATGGGTAGAAATGTGACCATTCTTATACCTAGAAAAATCAATGGCCATGTTGGGATTAAAAGCTCTGTTTTACTGAGGTTATGGTTCTTCTTGGACTTACCTAGTGGCATAGTGGTAAAGAATCTGCCTGCCAATGCAGTAGATGTGGATTCAATCCCTGATCCAGGAAGATCCCTTGGAGAAGGAGGTGGCAACTTACTCCAGTATTCTTGCCTGGGAAATCCCATGGACAGAGGAGCCTGGCGGGCTACAGTCCATAGGGTCACAAAGAGTGGGACACAACTGAGCGAGTTTTTGAAGATCTGACACTGTCACTATCAGTTGTGTGACCTTGACTAACTCAAAAGGTATTGGGAGGACCAAGTGACACATTGTTTGTGATTTTCAATTGCAAATTTCTGTGTAAATGTGAGACATGCTAACACAATTCATTCCTGGGAGGAATAATATTCTTCTTATTTATTATCACAGTGGCAGTAGAAAATAGTACAGAAAATGCAAGCATGCAAAAATAGGAATAAAGCACTTGCTCTTTAACCATGATAAAAATAATATTAATGATGAATGAAGAATAAAAAATAATCTCTGCATGTTCATGTAACTTTCACATACTGCTATGTGTACAGCAGAACTTTTTATTAGTACAGAGAGAAAAAAAAAGAATAGTCACAGTAGCAAAATTATGGGTAGAAATTTGACCATTCTTATGTCTAGAAGAAGCTTCTGTGGGCTGGAGTATGTTAGAATCCAACAGCAATTTATAAGTGTTTCTTGGCATCCATACTGCATGGGGACACCCACCAGCAGATGCTCAAGCACATTGTTATTATTTGCATGTCCTTAGCTTTAGGAGGGTGAGTTTCCTGCTCTCTAGGAAGTACTGGTTATTAGCATATTCACTGGGTTGGGCTACCTCAGCATCCAAGCATATTACTTTAGAGTCTTTCCAAATATGCTAATCTTCTTTGCTGCTCAGGTGTTCTGAGGACTTCACCTAGACAACTGGAAATCTTTCTGAAAATTAAGGCATCGTTGGTGAGCTAATAAGAGAACTAGTGGATATATGATCTATAGTGTAGGCCTTCAGGTTCAGGAAAAATGAGTCAATATTGTGTATTATGGAAACTTAAAAAATGCTAAACAAATATGAGAGAGCAGGTCGTGCTGCGTGGTTGTGTGGGTGGTCCTACCTTATTCAAATTGGTGAAGTAAAAGTTATGCTTAGCTTTGAAGAGCAAGCGGCATAAAACATACAAAGACATCTCAGCAGGCTAGACTTCAAACGTGGGGAAGTGAAGTAAGCTGATTCAAGGGAAAAGCAGTTTGTCTCTAAGGTAAAGGTGACTAGTCCAATTCACACCTCATGGGAAGGTGAGAAGAGGACCAGTCAATTCAATGGAAAATGTCTAATTGTTGATAATTCATTGCCCAGTTCAGTTACAGTGTTCAATCTTTAGACCCATAGGGGTGAACAGATTCATTTTGATATCTCTTTTTCAAGCTTATGTAGTTTTGCAACACTTGCACTTGGCCATGGGGTTAATTAAAACATCTTGACACCGCGTTATTTTCAAAAACCTGGGAAATGTACATATTTTTCCATTATAAGCCATTCAAAGACCAAAGTTATTTCCTGGTTAAAGTAAATAGAACTCAGTATTTGTCCTAATAATACGCTCTCATGGAAACAACTTACCTTCAGGTCTATTGCTTAATGGAATGTTTAAATCCTACCATTCTTAAAGAAAAGAGATCCTACTAAGGTATAGCCTATTTGCTCACATATAATTGCAGTAGAGAAAACAGAAATGTTTTACATTGATGGGGAAAGATAAATGAATCTTCTGTGTCTCACAAGATTTTCCTCTGTGATTTAAAAACAAGTGAGAAGTACAAAGAATGCTCCTGAAGCCTCACGAAGTATACTCAGTGGATCCCAATAGGGTAATGGCTCAAAATCACCTTAACACAATTGTGAGCATCATATGAACTTTCAAGGAATTTTATCAGATTTTACCAAGACTATCTCTCTCCATTTGAAAATAATATGTCAGATACACCTCAATTTTAAAAATCTTTAAAAAATAATTTAAAAAATCTTTGAGCCTTTCTAGGAGCCTTCTGGTATTTCAAATGATTTCTCACTACCTTAAGTGGTGAATCATTAAAAAAAAAAAAGCTTTTAATTTTATATTGGAGTTAGCTGATTTAACTATGCTATGATAGTTTAAGATGGACAGCAAAGGGACTCAGCCATATATACACACGTATCCATTCTCCTCAAACTCCCTTCCCATCCAGGGTGCCACCTAAAATTGAGCAGGGTTCCCTGTGCTATCCAGGAGGACCTTGTAGGTCATCTATTTTATTTATTTATTTGTTAAGACTTGTTTGCTTGGCTGTGGTGGGTCTTTGTTGTTGCACATGCTCTCCGCTCTCTAATTGCGGAGAGCAGTGTGGGCTTCTCATTGTGGTTACTTCTCTTGTAGTGGAGCACAGGCTCTAGGTGGGCGAGTTTCAGTAGCTGTTGTATGTGGGTTCAGTAACTGGCTTGTGGGCTCTCGAGCACTGGCTTAACAGTTGTGGCCCAAGGGCTTAGTTGCTCTGAGGCGTGTGCGATCTTCCAGGACTAGGGATCAAATTGCTGTCCCTTACGCTGCAAGGTGGATTCTTAACCACTGGACTACCAAGGAAGACCATCCATTTTAAATATAGCAGTGTGAACATGTTAATCCCAAACTCTCTAACTATCCCTTCCCCCTACTCTCCCTCCCATTCCCTGTAACTGTAAGTTCATTCTCTAAGTCTGTGGCTCTGTTCCTGCTTTGTAGATAGGTTCATCTGTATCAGTTCTTTGTGGATTCCACATGTAAGGGATGTTATACAACATTTCTCCTTCTCTGTCTGATTTACTTTGCTTAGTATTGGCAGTCTCTAGGTCCATCCATGTTGCTGCAAATGGCATTGTTTCATTCTTTTTAATGGCCGAGTAATATTCCACTGTAGATATTTACCACATCTTATCCATGCCTCTGTCGCTGGACATTTGGGCTGCTTCCATGTCTTAGCTATTGTAAACAGTGCTGCAGTGAACACTGAGGTGCATGGATCCTTTCGGACCACGATTTTCTCTGGGTACATGCCCAGGAGTGAGATTGCTGGAGCACACGGTAGCTTTATTTTTAGCTTTCTGAAGAACCTCCACACTGTTCTCCATGATGGCTGTAGTTGGTGAATCATCTTTGATGTTTTAATGAAGGTCTCTGGGGAGGGTCTTCATATGCCCCTCAGGGATGTGAGCAAACCGAAGGAACTGAAAGAAGAGTATTGTTTGGATGAGTCAAACAGAATGGTGAAGTTTAAGGATAAAGAGCTTTAAGCAATTAGGAGGGAAGGGAAAGGCTACCCACTCCAGTATTCTGGCCTAGAGAATTCCATGGACTATACAGGCCACGGGGTTGCAAAGAGTCAGACATGACTGACCGACTTTCACATACACACACACAACATGCCTTTCAATTAGCCTCCAGAAGAGCTTGTCTGATGGAAATAAAAGAGTATCTGTAAAGTCACTATATAAATTAAGAAAAGTAATGTATGTGAGTTACACGAGACACAGGGCAATTCTTCATTGCACAGAATTGTTTCATGCATTACAAGACTTCTAACACCCTAGGCCACTCTACCTGTGAAATTCCAGTGGAATCTCTGCAATCATTGTGATAATCAGAGTTGCCCTTTACATTTCCAAAGTTACTTTAGTGGAGGGAGGTGGATATTACTCATTTAGATCCAGGACCATTGACTTAATTGAATTCTAAAGATCTCTGCATGTATGAAGCCATACTTTGCATCCTTGCCCTTTTCTTGTTTTGAATCAATAATATATGATTAATCCTCCAATGTGTTTGGCAAGACAATTACAAATATTTTCCGTTTAGTTTTTTTGTTGTTGTTTATTGACAGTACTATGCAACAACATACACTGAGGTACAGGGCACTGAAAACATCAAGGGAATAAGAATCATGAACATGAATAACGGATACCGTGTTAGCTGGGGGATGCCAGATATCTGGGGTGGTTAGCTCTTAGCTATTCTTGTTTTTATCACTAAGTTGAAGAACCATGACCAGAGTAGAAAATGCTGCATAATTGGAAAATGACATGTTGGAAACTTTGGCTCAGGAGTCAGGAAATCCCCATCATCCGTTTATTTAGGCTATCACACTGGGGTTGAATTGGACATAAATGAAGAGGCCGTATCAGTCGGCAAGCATACCCCTGTCTATATATTGGGTTGCCAAAAAGTTTGTGTGGGTATTTCTGTAACATGTTATAGGCCAATCCAATTCAACAGGACAATATGACTTTATTAATTTACAGAATAACAACAGTGAATGCTGTTTATCATAATGCATTTAAGCCCAATAATTGTTTCCCTGAGTTCTTTTTCTATTTTAATTCCTGACTTAAGACTGCTACAGGTGAATCAGAAAATCAGAAAACATCAACTCAGAGGAGGCAGCAACAAAGAAGAAACACCATGAATCACTGAAAAACCACAAAAGCCCAAAATATCCATACAACTCTCAGACAGTAGTCTTAACACTTTGGATTTGGCATTTTCCCAAGTACATCAACTTGTAAGATTTTTAGCCTATACGTGTATCATAGAAAAATGAACTGTCTCATTGAATTCTGGCTTAACTTCTGTTTACATGTAGTTTTTCAGCTTTTAAAGGTAAGTCTGTGGTTGCTGGTGCTGTGGGGCTGCTGTTTCAGCCCCATTGCCCAAGAGCTCAGACAGAGTGACTCAAAGAAAGCCAGTTCTGGTCTGAAATCTAGAGAAATATTTGTTGACCAGTGACGACCATTTTCATGATGGGACGGTAACCCACAGTCCCCCTTGAGGTGGGAAGAGGAGTAAAGAGGGGTTAGGAGAAGATTCCAAGGCTTAGTCAGGGAAAGGATTGTTTTAAAAATCTCGAGGTGAGGACAGATTGAGTTGGGAACGACGTTCTACTCTTATGAGATTTTTTTCCCTGCCAAATACCTTAAAGGTCACATAGCTATTAGTATAAGAATGTTTTTAACCACATAAGTTTCAGTAAAATCAAAATCAAATGGTACTAAGGAAATCAGTTAAAAATTTTTTTTTAACAGTAGGTTAGCAAATAAGGAAAATTGCAGCCTCTAGGGCTGAATGACTTGACGTTGTGAATGGCATAACACTGCCAGGGAAACCGCAGTCTGGGTTTTCTACCTTAAAATGTGAAAACATATTTATTTTCATCTTTTTCCTATCTCAAAGCTAGACGAGAATGTTGGTGTTAAAACCCTAGTCACCAAAACAGTGACACTCAAAACGGCAAAACATAGAGGGACTTGCTCCTGGCAAGCCAGGGATTTCAGGTGTGGCTGGAGAAGCAGTTTCCTGATTCTGCTGACAAGGAGGGTTAGATGTTTGCTTTCTGCTCCTCACTAGAGACAGTCAGTGGGAAAGAGGTAGTCTTTGATGAGATGACAGGAAACGGCTTCTCAGAAGTGAAATGAAAGGCCATGTCTAAACTTATTAGATGGGAGAGGTAAGGGGGGACAGGAAAGCAGGCTGGTGGAAGAGTCCAAGAGTAGGTGAAGGAGAGCTGTGCTATCTTGCTGTGCTGGATGGAGAGAATGGCATTGGCAGGGCGATCAGGTTGGCTGAAATGGAGTGCTCCCAGCTCTACGGCAGACAGCAGTGAAGGAGGGGAAAAGTGGGTTTTATGTAGAGCCTCTGTGACTCGGAGATGCTAAGAATGCATTCCTAACTCCCTCCTTCCTTACTGGTTCCAAAGAGTGAAAAAGATAACCTAAGTCACTAAAACTCTGTAGCACAGTGGCTGCCACAAAATAAGCTGTCATAAATGAAAGTCATTATTTTCTCATTATCATTTTTCATTTTAGTGGAGGGTTTTATTTCCAGCCCATTGGTGGGCACAAAGTAGTTTCTTAACTAACACTGGTCGATTGAATGATTGGTTGAAGTAGTCACAGAGGTAATAATGGTAACAAACATTGACTCTGTGATTACTATGTGTGGCTTCCCATGTGGCACAGTGGTAAAGAATTCACCTACCAATGCAGGAGACACAAGAGATGCAGGTTCGATCCCTGGGTTAGGAAGATCCCTTGGAATAGAAAATGGCAACCCACTTCAGTATTCTTGGTGGAAACATCCATGAACAGAGGAGCCTGGTGGGCTACAGTCCATGAAGTTGCAAACAGTCAGGCACAACTGAGCCCTTAACCCAAGTGGGAGGTGTGAGCAGACAGGGGTCTGCAGGCCCAGGGCCAGAAGTAGGGCCAGCAGGCATTTACTCTGTGGGTGTGCCCCCCACACAGGCCTCCTCACCTACCCCTCACTCCTGGGGCTGCAGCTCCCAGGCACCACCTCTGAAGCCATGAGAGGAAGCAGCTTGGACAGAGGTTACGGCAACCACAGCAGCAGGAAAGCACTAAATGCAATTTGTGCAGAAGAAGATCTAATAAGGTGAAAAACATAACCATGGAAAGAGCAATGGAGAAAAGTCCCATGTCCATCACAGGTCTGTGGTTGTAACTAAAATCAGAAGAAGAAAAAAAAGCATTGAGAATAAGTGTCACAGCTGCATTAATAAAACAGACATTGGTCTAAAGAACAATGCTAAACAGGAGAAGTGATCACAGGGAGCTTGAGTCCTTACAGGTCTGCATACAGAGCCCAGGGGAAAGTTAAAGCTAGGTAAGCATAGAGCTTTGGGTAAATCTGTGGGCTAGGGAACATTCATCCTATCCCCATTCACTTTCTCTTTGCCAGCCTCCTTCCTTACATCCTGATTTGTTCTGGACCTCAAAACCCTTTGTTCAGGATCCCTCAGTGTGATGGTTCACTTAGGGCTGCCCTTTGTCCACAAGGCCTCTTGCCTAGAGAGCACCGTCCTTGTTTCTTCCATCACAACTTCACTTGTCTGTGATGCCCTACCTGGCTCGCTCAGCTGAAAGAAATCTGATAGGCAATTTACCAGATTGAATACAGGCTTTTAAGTGACTTATCCTAGAGATATCGATGTTTTTAAAGAATATCCCTGAGTATCAATGACAGTTTAATGAATCAAATACTAAGGAGCGCTTCATGTCCCCGGAGTTGGGGCCAGAGCATTTTTGCACATCCCATTAATCACGGGGCACCAGTGACCAGTCAGTCCGCTCTTCTGCAAAGCTGTGAGGTCTTTATGGCAAGCATTTTAAATGAAAGGCCTGGCCTCATGTATTTCATTTGATGCTTTCTTGTGTTAGTCTCCATTTTATTTCTCAAATGGATTACCAGTTTTACAAGGACAGAAACAATTTCTCCTACATTTCTTGTGCCACATAATAGTGTGGGAAGATATTTCACAAACACCCCAATATGTATTCAAGTGGGAGTATAGTGAACACTGTAGAAAGATTCATTTTAGGAAAAAAAAGAAATCTTAAGAAGGCCATAACCCAGAGCAATCCCACCACAAAAATGAAACCCTTTGGGAACTTCTACAAATTTAGTTTCATCAAATCCAGTTACTAACACCATCATCCCACAACTAGTTTTAGGCCTCTAAGGAAATGAATTTGTTTTTCATCCATTCAATGAAAGTTTTTGAGCACCGGTGTAAACAAGCTTCCCTCATTTGGTGCCTCAGTTGGTAAAGAATCCGCCTGCAATGCAGGAGACCCTGATTTGATCCCTGGGTTAGGAAGATCCTGCCGGAGAAGGGATAGGCTACCCATTCCAGTATTCTTGGGTTTCCCTCTGACTCAGCTGGTGAAGAATTCACCTGCAATGTGGGAGACCTGGGTTCGATCCCTGGTTGGGAAGAGGCCCTGGAGAAGGGAAAGACTACTCACTCCAGTATTCGGCCTAGAGAATTCCATGGACTGTATAGTCCATGGGGTTGGAAAGAATTGGACACGACTGAGCAACTTTCACTCTCACTTTCACATGTAACCAAACACTGTTATCTGCACCGATGATCTTGAGACTTCTAAGAGCTGATTCCTGTTCTGGTAGAACTCCTAATTTAATGGGAAAGCAGTCAATCAAGTGTATAATGTAAGGCCTCCTACAAAATTCACTGATAGTTCAAGAGTTCAGTTCAGTTCAGTCACTCAGTCATGTCAGATTCTTTCTGACACCATGTGCACCACACCAGGCTTCCCTGTCCATCACCAGCTCTTGAAGCTTGCTCAAACTCATGTCCATCGAATCGGTAATGCCATCCAAGCATCTCATCCTCTGTTATCCCCTTCTCCTTTCCCAGCATCAGGGTCTTTTCCAATGAGTCAGTTCTTTGCATCTGGTGGCCAAAGTATTGGAGCTTCAGCTTCAGCATCAGTCCTTCCAATGAATATTCAGGACTGATTTCTCTCTTGAAGCTTGCTCAAACTCATGTCCATCGAATCGGTAATGCCATCCAAGCATCTCATCCTCTGTTATCCCCTTCTCCTTTCCCAGCATCAGGGTCTTTTCCAATGAGTCAGTTCTTTGCATCTGGTGGCCAAAGTATTGGAGCTTCAGCTTCAGCATCAGTCCTTCCAATGAATATTCAGGACTGATTTCCTTTAGGATTGACTGATTTGATCTCCTTGCAGTCCAAGTGTTAATCTGTAACATTATTCTGGGAGAGCTGCATTTATTATCAGCCTCTTTTATTTACAGATCATTGTCACCCAGCTGTATCAGCTTTTCTCCTAAGGAAACTTTTCCCTCACTCTCAGAAGGGATAGTACCGATAAGACTCAGTATGATTGCTGTTTTCTTATAAAAGATAACAAAGACCTGAGAGAATGACAGAGATGCCATAAAGTAGGATGATAAAAATAGTTATTCCAGTTTTCTTTCAGGAAATAAAGGACCTCAAGATTTCTCCCCTAACCAAATTCTTCCTTGTCAAACAGTTATACAGCACTAACCTCATCTTCATGAGGTTAATAACATGAGTGCTTAGACTTTAATCAATAGAAATTGATAAGAGACCAGAGGAGAAGTTCAGGCAGGGCTTCACAAGGAAGCAAAAACAAATGGCAGTTTCCTTTGTTAATGAGAGCATCAGGGGCAAGTTGGTTCCTTAAATGGGGTGAGGATGGGGATGGATTGGTGAGTGGGCCAGAGGCGTGGCTTAGATGGTCTGCCCACCCCCTTGGTGGTGCTGTGTGCAGAGTACTCTGCTTTTGCTCCTAGCTCCTCACAAGTGGCAGTTGAGTGTTGGCCTTTTGGTATCTTGTTGCTCGTAATTTGCATGCAGTTATTTTAATTCTTTGTAGTTTCTTTGTATTCTATTGCTTGAGGAAGTGTTTGTTCAGGATTGCAGAAAAGTGTCCCAGGTCCCAGTCTGTTTCACTAATATAGTTCTTGGGGGAAGAAAGTTTTGATCTTAATCAGAGTATTATCTTTTTTTTCAGCACACACCTCAGTATCATTTTAAAGGACCTGACGTTAAATTCAATTACTGCCACCATCACCCCAGAGCTGGATTTAGGCTTCTAAGAAAATGAACTAAGTTTTCATCTATTCAACAAAAATTTTATTAAGCATCTATATAACTAAGCATTGTGGTATATCAATACTCCTAAGAGGTGATCCCTGCCATGAAGTAATTTCTAATCTAATGAAAAGGTTAATAAAAACATGTAATTGCAAGATTACAAAATGGTATGATGGTGATGCAAACAGGGTGCTACTGGAAGATGTGGTGCCTGAGTTAATTGGGTGAGGCAAGGACTAAGAACCTACCAGTATAGGATGGAAGATTTTGTTTTCCTCCCTTCCTGGAATCTGGCACATCCCAAAGCCAGGAAAATAAAAGGGCATTTTTATGGCAACTCAAGTTAATAACAGAGACAGACTCTTGTAGCATCATAATAAAATTTAAGAGAGAATGTCAAAGAGGAAGGCTCTGCTCTGTAGACTGAACATTTGCTGCTGCTAAGTCGCTTCAGTCGTGTCCGACTCTGTGCGACCCCACAGACGGCAGCCCACCAGGCTCCCCCATCCCTGGGATTCTCCAGGCAAGAACACTGGAGTGGGTTGCCATTTCCTTCTCCAATGCAGGAAAGTGAAAAGTGAAAGTCAAGTCACTCAGTCGTGTCTGACTTTAGTGACCCCATGGACCGCAGCCTACCAGGCTCCTCCGCCCATGGGATTTTCCAGGCAAGAGTACTGGAGTAGGGTGCCATTGCCTTCTCCAACTGAACATTTACGTCCCTCCAAAATTCTTACTTTGAAATCATAAGCAGCAATGTGATGGCGTTTGGAGGCAGGGCGTTTGGGAGGTGATCAGGTCGTAAGGGTTCTGCCCTCAGGATGAGTGCCTTTATGAAAGACACCGCAGAGAGTTCCCTCACCCTTTCCACTGTGAGGTTGTAGCAAAAAGAAGGTGTCTATGAACCAGAAGGCAAGCTCTCACTAGACACCAAATCTCTGGCACATTGATCTTGGACTTCTCGGGCTCCAGAAATGTGAGAAATAAATTTTTATTGCTTATATGCTATTTGGTCTATGGTATTTTGTTTTAGTAGCCCCAAATGATTAAGACAAAAGGTGATTTTGGGTAAAAGCTCCTTCTATAACTGCCCTCACTTGTGCTCAGTTGTGTCTAACTCTTTTTGACTCCATGGACTGTAGCCCACCAGGCTGTTTTGTCCATGAAATTTTCCAGGCAAGAATACTGGAGTGGGTTGCCAGTTCCTACTCCAGGGGATCTTCCTGACTCAGGGATTGAACCCAAGTCTCTTGTGTCTCCCGCACTGGCAGGAGGATTCTTTACCACTAGTGCCACCTGGAGGGAAATAAACAACAGGGAGGACCAGATGGAGGAGAAGAGAGTGTTGGGAAAGGGAAGGGGTCATAGGAGGGGCTGCCACTTGAAGTGGCTTTAAAACTTGAGACTGAAGAATTCCTTCCTGTTAAGTTGGGGTGGACCTTATGTAAACTGGAAGCGCAGTGGAAAGTTTGCTTATTTTTTTGCAGTTTATGTGGGTGTTTAATAACAAAGTATCATGTTTCCCTTCTGCTGGTACCAGAGTTATACAGCCAGATAGAACATGTACAACAGTGAAAAGGAAAGAGAAATAACAGATATCTTTTTTAATTGACATAGAGTTGATTTACAATATTAGTTTCAGGTGTACAGCATAGTGATTCAACACTTTAATAAATTATATTCCATTTAAAATTATTACAAAATAATGGCTATAGGTCCCTGGGCTATATGATATATCCTTTTTGCTTATTTATTTTATACATAGTAGTTTGGGTCTTTTAATCCCCTACTCCTATTTCTCCCCTCCGCCTTCCCCACTGGTAACCACTAGTTTGTTCTCTAGATCTGTGAGTCTGTTTCTGTTTTCTTACAGTCATTTGTTTGTTTTATTTCTGACTTTCCACATGAGTGATTATATACAGCAATTGTCTTTTTCTGTCTGACTTTTTTCACTAAACATAATACACCCTATATCCATTCAAGTTGTCACAAAGGCAGAGTTACATTCTTTTTTATGGCTAAGTAATAAAAAGAAATAATGATATCTTTATTACGTACAACTCCGTACTAATTGCTGTAAGTCTCTGAGATCTCTTTCTTCTTTCTTATCCTGTGTCCCATCCTTCCCCTCTTCCTGGAGTCCCTTCTCTGTGCTCTATAGAACCTGAGGTGAATCATCAAAAACATCCCGTGTATCATCAGCCCCCTCTGTAAATGTTCTCTTGCTTTCTAACTGAAACTAGGCTTTCTGTTGATACCTCTTCCGTGAAACTGACTAAAAAGGTGACTCTTCTGTCTCACAGCCCTTGTACTCTGAGCTGAAGGAGGAGAAGGTAGGCATCCTCTTTATTTCTCATTGCCTCATTCCTTAATTTTGTCTCTCCTGATGCTCTTGTCCTTCATCCCATCTCAGTTATTTACAGCTACACTCATAACTTAGACCTTGTCCCTGCCAACAGCTGGTAACTTCTGCTAATTTCAAGGTCAAACATTCAGTTTTCCCACCACTATCTCTTATGTGTAGATAACCGCAGACTTGTTTCTCTATTTAAGATGGCTGTTTTCTTGCTCTTTGTACATTCTCTGCTCAACCTGTGCCTGCTTCACTCACATGACTCTCCAGTTCTATATCCATTCAAGTTGTCACAAAGGCAGAGTTACATTCTTTTTTATGGCTAAGTAATAAAAAGAAATAATGATATCTTTATTACGTACAACTCCGTACTAATTGCTGTAAGTCTCTGAGATCTCTTTCTTCTTTCTTATCCTGTGTCCCATCCTTCCCCTCTTCCTGGAGTCCCTTCTCTGTGCTCTATAGAACCTGAGGTGAATCATCAAAAACATCCCGTGTATCATCAGCCCCCTCTGTAAATGTTCTCTTGCTTTCTAACTGAAACTAGGCTTTCTGTTGATACCTCTTCCGTGAAACTGACTAAAAAGGTGACTCTTCTGTCTCACAGCCCTTGTACTCTGAGCTGAAGGAGGAGAAGGTAGGCATCCTCTTTATTTCTCATTGCCTCATTCCTTAATTTTGTCTCTCCTGATGCTCTTGTCCTTCATCCCATCTCAGTCATTTACAGCTACACTCATAACTTAGACCTTGTCCCTGCCAACAGCTGGTAACTTCTGCTAATTTCAAGGTCAAACATTCAGTTTTCCCACCACTATCTCTTATGTGTAGATAACCGCAGACTTGTTTCTCTATTTAAGATGGCTGTTTTCTTGCTCTTTGTACATTCTCTGCTCAACCTGTGCCTGCTTCACTCACATGACTCTCCAGTCCTCTTAATTACAGGACTTAATTAGTCCCTGCTAACTAATAAGCCCAACTGATGTCAATTCCCCCTGTAAACAGTAGCCTCCTAGCAAAGACTGCTGTCCTGTCCTGCCCGCTGGCTGCTGCACATGGTGGGGTGTTGCTCCAGAACCCCTGTTCCATAAACCAGTGATGATGTCTCTGTTGCTCTCTAGGTTCTTTCTTCAGTCTCAAGTCAGGGCAGCTCCAAGACTTGCAGGCCCTTGGGGTACAGCCCAACACCTGGTAACCATGACCCTAATTCAATTTCACTGGAGTACTTGGAAGATGGAGTAAATGCTGTCAGCTTTTGGATCTGACAGATCACCACATTTGCCTTCCAGAATGAGAGTGAATAAATTCATGACAACGCTAATAAAATGAGAAAAAGACATCAGAAGATGTGAGATTTTGACAAGTTTCTGATGGAAAGTAGGTAGAATCATAATGAAATAAATCAGATCAAAAAAGATGCAGCCCAGAACACAGGAAAGGCTACGGTGTAGGTGGTAGAGTGGTAGGAGTTTGCCTCCCCCCGCCCACCC
>SJYX01011622.1:24989-65668 GCA_006410675.1 Oreotragus oreotragus
ACAGTCACCTACCCTCCGACCCCGGCTCTGCACTTGTGAAAAAACAGGAATGGGGGGGTAGATCAGAAATCAGAGAATAACTGAAAGCTCTGAAGAGAACAAATCAGCCTCTGCCTATCATGGAAATGGTGGATGGTTTATCCCTTTGCTGAATCTGGGTAATATTCTGTCAAATAACCTGTGTGAGAGAGCTTGGGATGAGAGATGTATGGAAAGTGACATTTAGCGTTTAGGAGCATTCAGCCTGGCTCTCAGTCTAGACACCTAAATTAAAGGCATTTAAAGGACACACTTGCCCTCACACAAACCACTTAGAACTGGCAAATTTTACAGAAAAACCTTCTGAGTGTTGGCCCCTATAGAGGAATATATGCCAACTACTTATATTGATCTACCTGGTTGCCCAGTTGTAAATTTGAAAATATAAGAGGAATTCTAAGTCTCCCCTAGTGGCTCAGATGGTAAAGCGTCTGCCTGGAATGCGGGAGACCCAGGTTCGATCCCTGGGTTGGGGAGATCTCCTGGAGAAGGAAACGGCAACCCACTCCAGGACTCTTGCCTGGAGAATCCCATGGACGGAGGAGCCTGGTAGTCTTCAGTCCACGGGGTCGCAAAGAGTCGGACACGACTGAGCGACTTCACTTTCACTTTCACTTTCTAATTGTTTGAGGGAAATGAGGAATACAAATTAAGACCAAGTTGATGACACAGAAGAAATGATTCCAGGTGCCACTTTACCCATTTTTAATTAGTACTCTCAGAATAGGAGAAGGTATCATATTTATAAAATTGTTTTAAAATTTGAAATTGTATTTACAAATTTAAATGCTGAAATTAAAAATAAAGTTAAAGAGATGCCAGAAGAAAAGGGCTGTAATATTTTGAACATGGGCTGGAAACAAACTATGGACAAACTTCTGAAAAACTGATTTGCTGTATTAGACTGTAAATCTCATAAGCCTTGACAATGGAGGAGTTTTAGATAATAAGCTGAATAGTGGAGGGAAGCAAATTGAGTTGTCTTATTTTACAACTGGGAGTCAAAGATGGATCAAGAAATATCTCTGTCATTTAAAAATATGAATACTGTATGACTAATGAAAGAAGTAGAAACACTGTGGGCTGCCAGGCTGGCTTGAAAAAAAAAAAAAAGAGTATAAATTAGTATTACCAAGAAAAATTGGGAGGAGGAGGGAACAAAGGTGGATAAACATCTTCATCTTTCACATCAAGGAATCTGTAATTCCTGTTTGTAAAATAAGACAACTGTATGACTAATGAAAGAAGTAGAAACACTGTGGGCTGCCAGGCTGGCTTGAAAAAAAAAAAAAAAAGAGTATAAATTAGTATTACCAAGAAAAATTGGGAGGAGGAGGGAACAAAGGTGGATAAACATCTTCATCTTTCACATCAAGGAATCTGTAATTCCTGTTTAAAGTTGATGAATCACTGAGCATTTATGTAGAACTAATAAATAATTAAAAGTGATTTTCTTTGGGGAGTGAAACTAGGTAGAAATTAGGGGACCCAAGAAAAAGAGACTTTTACTCTCAATATCTTTTGATACTGTTAGAACTTTTATTTTCATATGAATGTATTTTAAAATACATTAGAAATCGATTGGACCAGAAAATAGTTACTGAGGAAAGAGGTGAATCTAAGGGTAATACACTAAATTAGAAATTTTACAATATTCCTGTAAGTTAACAGTATGTTCTATGTATGACAGATTCTAATGCTGATAGTTACACTGGGGAGTAAAGTTAGAGCTTCACATAAATTGCCTTGGTTCGTGCACAATCTAGTCCAATATGTCAGTGTTTTCCCCACTAGGTAACAAAAGTCAGGGGTAAGGTACAGCAACGGCGCAGCAAGCTTCACAGGAGTACAGCGCTGTTCACGACGCGAGCGATGAGGGACCATTCACCTCGCCCCTCTCTCCTTCGCGCAGGGGTCGGCGGGGCGCCATCTTGCAAAAGCAGGCTCGGCAGTCCAGTTCTCGCTGTTTCTGGGCAGTTTTCGACCTCCTCACGCGCAGCCGCCTCAACCTGCTCCTACAGGCCCTGTCAACAAATTTCATTATTTTAAAGGTAAGAAATATGTTTACCTCATATTTCTTTCTTTCTTTCGCATTAATGTTAAAAAATTGTGTCGCCTAATTTTTAATAGGATTGTTACTATTTCTCTTGGCTTTCTGGTCTTTCCTCCACAAGTACTGTTTTTTGGAGTGTGATTTGAGGTTTCTTTGATATCACTTATAACCAGTTGTAATAGACACATTTGTATTTTTAAAAGCTTTTTGTTATAAAAATTCTCAGATATTTACAGAAGTAGACAGTATAGTGTTTTGAGCACTTAAGAACTCATGATTCTACTTCAACAGTGATGAACTCCTAGCCAATCTTGTTTTATCTATACTCTTCCCTATCTTCCCTCCCACAATATTTTGACACAAATCTCAGCAATGATATCATTTAATAGTAAATACGTATCTTTAAATGTAAGAAGTCTTTTCTGTAACATAACCACAATTCTATTATTATACCTAATAAGATTAGAATAATTTCTTCAAATAGCCTATCAATTCTGTTGTGTGTGTATATATGTATTTGACATGAAATAAAGTTATTATTGTCCTATTAGAAAACAAAATCTGTTTGAAGTGAAATTTTAAGTTATGACTCCTCTTTCATCCCTAAACTGAGCTTTATCTCTATTAAATGTAACTCAGAAAGACGTCTTTTTAATCTCTGAAGATATTGGGCAAGAAATATTTTATCAGGACAGCAACTTAATGCACATGGATGGCTCAGAGGCTGTATAGTTGATAATAACTGTGGCTCCAGCTGCCAGCCTTCCCAGAAACCTCAGGGGAGAGCAGAGATCTCTCCATGAAAGGAACCTCCCCATGTCAGCTTGCTTCTCAGCAGCTTTGCCACCCTGAAACTTCTATGATATTTCTAGTTTTCCAAAAAGGATAGCCACCCTCAAAACAAAATATTTGAGTCCCCTGACAGATGAAAAGCATGCTTGTTGCTCTTATTTTGAAAGAAACATAGGTAGAGCTTAGTTTTCGATTGTTCCCATATCATCTCACTGGTCCCATCTTTTCTCTATTGAAAGAAAATAAAGACAAAACTCTAGCCAGATGTGATGTCCCAGTATTTCCCCGTTTTCCTCCTTTGTAGTTCAACCCTTGGTGTTTTCTTTGGGGAGTTGATTTTATTTTGACTCTAGTTAATAATAAACAACTAGATAAATATATGTATATATCTCTGTACATTATCACTTTTATATATGTATGGCGTTTAATATCTATCATCTGTGGTGACTGAGTCACAGAGTCGTGTCCAACTCTTGGTTGGACCTCTGTCCATGAAATTTCCCAGGCAAGAAAACTAGAGTGGGTTGCCATTTCCTTCTCCAATCATCTAGTTATTTATCAGCTAAGTTCTGGTTTTAAATTACAGGTGTATCATTTACTAATCATGTAAATTTGGGCAAGCTATCTAATAGCCTTCTCATTTGTTAAATGGGATGAGTTTTCTGGGAAAATTACATGAGTTAGCACATATAAATGGTGGTTAGAATATAGTATTTGCTCAAGGAAAGTTAGTAATATTATTAATACTTTAAATGTCAATAAATAATACTGTGCTTTAATAGCTACTTAGAGAAAAACTTTCAAAGTTGTCAGTATTGATTTCTCTTCATGTTAAAATTACCTGTCATGCAGTACTTTTATGATTCACTTATTTTTACCTTCTATCAGTGGATGTTGCCTATGATAATTATTACTATGATGTTCTTTTCTAATAATGCTTTATTTCTCTTATTCCTTTTTTGTTATTTGTTACTTAAAATTCTTTTCTCCCAGAGAGTTATCTCTTTCTCCCATTTATTTATTAATTTTGTTGTTCTTCAGTTACCAAGTTGGGTTCAACTCTGTGGATCCATGGACTATAGCATGCTATGCTCATCTGTCCTTCATTGTCTCCCGGAGTTTGCTGAAATTCATATCCATTGAGTTGGTGATGCTGTCAAACCATCTCATCCTCTGTCACCCACTTCTCTTTTTGCCTTCAATCTTTCCCAGCATCAGGGTCTTTTCCAATGAGTTGCCTCTTTGCATCATGTGGCCAAAGTATTGGAGCTTCAACTTCAGCATCAGTCCTTCCATGAATATTCAGTGTTGATTTCCTCTAGGACTGACAGATTTGATCTTCTTGCCCTTCAAGAGACTTTCAAAGAGTCTTTTCTAGCACCACAAATCGAAAGCATCAATTCTTTGGCACTCAGCCTTCTTGGTACAACTCTCACGTACATGAGTACTGGAAAAACCATGGAAGTGAGTGAAAGTCGCTCAGTCATATCCGACTCTTTGCAACCCCATGGTCTATACAGTCCATGGGATTATCCAGGTCAGAATACTAGAGTGAGTAGCCTTTTCCTTCTCCAGGGGATCTTCCCAACCCAGGGATCAAACCCAGGTCTCCTGAATTGCAGGCAGATTCCTTACTAGCTGAGCCACAAAGGAAGCCCTAGTTTTGACTATATGGACCTTCGATGCAAAGTGATGTCTCTGCTTTTCAATACATTCTGTTTCTCCTAGCTTTCCTTCCAAAGAGCAAGCATCTTTACAACTCCCAAAATAAAAAATTTGTGAATCTATACTGATATTAATATATAACTAAGTTAAAAAATACATATTAATCTCAGTTATAATCTAATAGTGTCATAATTTATTTTGTTACTATTACTGTTTTAATTTTGGTCATCGGGAGCTCTTTAAGGTTGTCTCCTACTATTCTTTTTCAACATGGCTTTATTTATTAATTTAATTTAATTTATTACCACTTCCTTACTTTCTGGCACTGCAAGATGCTCCACTATCATTTATATTTTCTCTATAACCGCAGTGGAATCAACTAGGGTTATATCCCTTCTCTTGAAGAATGATGTATAGAAACCAAGATCTCAGTACTAGGTGTGCTAATTGCTACTGAGGTATCACTGTTTCTAGTTTCTCTTAATGATTAGAAGTAGGGAATATATGTAGGTACACTTACTCATGTATATACATACATGTATTTTTCTGTATCTATCTGACTGTATATTTAAAATAATACCATGAGTCATATTTTAGCCTTAACACTTTCCTTATTTCTAACTTTTTTTTTTACAATGGTAAGAAATCTTGCTTTCGTTATCTGTAATGTGTTTATGTTTATGTTCAAAGCTAATATACAGATAAAGTAGTTTTAGAATTGAAACCCCATACCCTGTGAGGAACAAACTTTTCAACAGTGTTTAATTTTTTTTCCTTCGAATCTTATAATATCTGGTCAAAATGCTGTTTTCCAAAGTTAATTAGATCAGCTCCTTTTTACTCCACCCTCCTTCAGTGTTTTTCATTTGTAATACATACAGTCTGTATTCCATATTTCCCCACATCCTGACTGATTCTGTTTAGTTTAAGTTTGTTTATGTGAAGTGACTTAGCAGCAAGCAACAGCACCATGTTAAGTTTGGAGAGGAAACTTAATATATTCTCAGTGATGTACAGTTCTATGGGTTTTGCCAAATGTGTAGCATTGTGTGTCCTCTACATTTCCATTGTCTTTCACTTAGCCCCTGGATTTCCTGTGTTGCCCTTTTGTAATCAGATCCCCCACTCATTCTTTAATGCCTGGCAACCACTTATCTGTTTCCCATCCTATGGTTCCAGAGCATTATAAAAATGAAATTGTAATTAAGTATATAGCCTTTTCAGGCTTCCCTTGTGGCTCAGCTGGTAAAGAATCTGCCTGCAATGAGGGAGACCTGGTTTAATCCCTGGGTTGGGAAGATCTTCTGGAGAAGGGAATTATTCTTCAGGGAAGAATAACTAAGGGAAGGCCAGTATTCTGGCCTAGAGAATTCCATGGACTGTATAGTCCATGGGGTCACAAAGAGTCTCACACGACTAAGTGACTTTCACTCGCTCACTCACTCATATAGCCTTTTCAGCCTGACTTTTTTCACTTAGCAAAATGTATTTGAGATTTGTCCATGTTGTTGTTGTTATGTGGAATCAATAGTTCATTGCTTTTTATTGCTAAATGCAATTCCATTGAATAGATGTACCATAGCTTATTTACCCATTCATCAGTAAAGGGTCTTTGGGTTGATTCCACCTTTGGGTGATTATGAATAAAGCAGGTATACTTGCATACAGATTTTATAAGAAGATAAGCATTCATTTTTCCTGGAAAATCCCTAAGAGTGGCTTGTGGGGTGATAAGAGTTTGCGTGGGTTTAATTTTATAAGAAATTGGCCAAACTATTTACTGGAGTGGCTTTACTTTGCATTCTCAGCAGCAATGTACAAGAGTTTAAAAACACACAATTTTAGTGTTTCCTGTGAACACCCAGTGGTCTTTATGGAGAAAGTACCTCCTAGATGGTGCTTATTTCCCCAACTTATGGGACCCCCAAAATCCGTTCCACTAGCTCTCACTTGCCCTTCACAATTTATCAATTGTTCCACTTCAGTTCTTCTTCCATTTGAGAAAAAGTATATGTAATGACTACAAGTATGAAAATGTGCATGGAGTAACAAACACCAAATCGAAACTAGTGATTATCTCTGCTGGGAAGGAAGTTCAAATGGAGATGGAAATTTTAAAAAGCCTTTATTGTATTGATAATGTTCTATTTCTTTTTTTTCTCAAATTATTTTTTATGTTGAAGTATAATTTACTTATAATACTGTGTTAGTTTCAGGTGTACGGAAAAGCGGTTCAGTATTTTTGCAGATGATATTCCGTTATAGGTTATTACAAAATAATAGGTATAATTCCTTGGGCTTTACAATGAATGCTTGTTGCTTGTATATTTTATGTATAGTTGTTGGTATCTGTTAATCCCATACCTGTAATTTTTCTCTTCTTCCCCACATTACCTCTTTGATAACAAGTTTGTTTTCTATATCTTTGAGTCTGTTTCTGTTTATATTTATTTGTATTATTTTTAAGATTCTACATATAATTGATATCGTATAGTATTTTCTTTCTCCAGCTTATTTCACAAAGCATAATATTCTCTAGGTCCATCCAGGATGCTGCAAATGACAGTATTTCATTTCTTTTTTATGGTGAGGAATATTCCATAGTATGTATAAATCATATCTTCTTAATCCAGTTGTCTTTTGATGGATACTTGGGTTGCTTGGGTGTCTTAGTTATTGTGCATAGTATTGCTTTGAACATTAGGATACATGTATCTTTTCAAATTAGTGTTTCATTTTTTTTCTGGATACATATCTTCCAGTGGAATTTCTGAATCATATAGTTGTTCTGTTGTTAGCTTTTTAAGGAACTGGTAATATTTTATTTCTTGATCTGGGTTATTGTATTATCCCTAATACCCTTGGGCATTAAATAATAAATAATACAACAAAATAAAACTATACACTTAAGGAGAAACTAATTTAAAAACTAGATACATGGTATATATTTTCCTCCTCTATGTATGTCTGTGTTATTTTAATTTAAATATTCATAGATTATTTTTGTACTCAGAAAAACAAACATGTTTTTAAAGAAGTACAAACATCAGACTTTGTAGCCTTGGGCTTCCCAAGTGTCACACATTTTATGTCTTTGTTGAATGTGAGAGGTCTTTTTAAAGCCTCCTTTGTTTACAAGAAGATTGGGGGAAACCAATTACCATTACAATGCAGGTCTGAAATTGGGGCAGAATTTGGGGCTAGATTGATGTGGAAAATTTCCAGAATGTCACAAATCTTGAGTATGCTTGAATCATTTCCCATGAGAAAGTAACATGTTTTAGAATCAGATACACCACAAAGAAAAATCTGGTCTTCCTTTCTCACTGCATAAAGTCTCTTAATTTCTATTTCCTTACCTTTGAAGTGGGAATAGTAAAAACTCCCTTGTTAAGAGTGTTTTGAAGTTTATGGATATCTGTCATATGTGACCCAACTCTATCCCTGGTTCATGGCACTCCAACCACACATGCCTTTTTTCATTTCTCCAACTGGCCCAACTTATTTGTGCCTCAGGACCTTTGTGCAGTTTTAGTGACATGGAATGCTCTTCCTTCTCATCTTCCTATGGCTGCCTCCTTTTTATAATCCTGTTCTCAGTTTATGCGGTGTTCCTTAGTAATACTTTTCCTGACTACTCAGTCTAAAGTAGCTTCTAAGTCACTCTTTGTTGTGGTCTTTATACCATTTACCATCTGATATTCTTTTACTTATTTAGTTGTTTATCATCTGTTACCCACCCTACCCAAGCTTGGCCAGCTTACACTTAGAAGAACATGTGGAAAGAAAGAATGAATAATGACCATTTTTCTTTTGTTATTGAGACAGTCTTAATATTGTTTGGTTCCTACAGGATGCCTTAAAATTCAAGGAATAGGAAGTTGTTCCTTATTCTTTCCCTGTCTGCATTAGTCTTACTTTCTCTAATAATTGTTTTGATCAAAGTTTTTTTCTAGAGTAGTATATAGAAAGTTGAACTTTTTCCTTAAAGAGATTTTGAATGATGTATTTTGAGGCAAGCAGCCGAAGAGACGATCTTTCTATACCTCGGTAAATAAGAACCAGAGATGCCCCTGCTGTCATGTAAATCATAGAACATAACAAGGCAGACAGACAAAGAGGTGGATAGAAAATAAAATAAGGAGCAAAAATTTTGTTGGTCATTCAGTGTAGTAACTAAGGGATAGGGAAACTCTGAAGAGGCCTTGAGTTCTCTAATTTGAGTCCCTGGATGGATGGTGATATTCTGTTAGCAAGGTATGAGTATAGGAGCAGGAAGAGTGATGCAAGAGCTGGAGAAGTGTGAAGACACAGGCAAGAGTATGTTAGGTATATTATGTTTGGTGCTCAGGCTCTGGATAAGACTGATAGATCTAGAGTTCCATATTTTTCAGATGGTAGTTGAAATCATGGGAGTAGTTAAGGTCACTAGCTAGTGTGTGTGTGGTAACAGAAGTGGGATAAGGACCGAACCTGCAATTACAGGTAACGCTGAAGAACAGAAAGAGAAGAGGCTGTAAAAAGGGTGGCCAAGGTATCAGGAGAAACAAGAGAGCATCATCACAGAAGCCAAAGGAAGAGGGTGAGGTGTGGTTGATGATGTCATTTGCAAAACGAGGGCAGGTCCTAAGACTAGAAACGAGTCCACTGATTTGACAATTTGTGATCCCTGGTGACCTTTGGCAGTCACAGTTTCAGAGGTAATGGGAGGTGATGGTGATGGTACAGAACTTAGATAGCAGTGGGTGGATAAAGAAGTGAGAAAGAAGAGACAGACCTGGTTGTCTGTGCTCTTCAAGCTGGGGTAATCCAGTGCAGGAGGGTGGCCCTTCTAGGGAAGAGCTAGTTTTTGGCAAGCACATTATGTATATTGGTGGCTGATATTAAGCATGGTCAACTCTCTTTCTCTCTCTTTTCAACTTAGGCAAGATGTGCATAGTTGTCTTTTAGAAATCTAATGCAGGTCTTTAACATTCATTCCTTTCAAAAAGCACCTTTTTGAAAGCTTAAGTCAAATTTTCTGAACTCGTTCTGTAACCTGATTTCATCACTATTCACTTTATAGTCCTGCCTAGGACCGTACTCTTTGAGCTTCCCAGACCTCTTCCTTAGTAACCAGATATGGAGGTGCTCCTTTATGATAATGTTTGCATGTGGAAAGCAAGAATTGAGTTCAGTATCATTGCAGAAAAAGAAAACAACTTTATTATCTAGCATGTAAACTCTAACTGGAAATCCACTGATGAGAGATTTTTCAAGAATTTTATTTTGAAATAAATGACTACAAGTCAAAAGACATGTACTATTCAGTGCCCTTGATTGACTTCAAGATTGCAAATTCTCAAAACAAAAATTGTCATTATGATGTACTTGTTCAATGGACAAATGTATTTTAGAGAAACTTTGATAAAGGCTAGAAACAAACAAATTTGAAAATAAGGGCCATTTCTTAGCTGAATTTTCCATTAATTGAGATTTTTACATTTTACTCTAGCATTGGAGTTTTCTTTCATTTTGTTTTGAACTTTTCAAATTACCAGAAACTAGGATCCATATGCAGTAGATGGACTACTTTCTATTTTCATTTTACTTGTGAGAAGATTGCTGTGCCGGGAGGTAACATGCCCAAGGAATATAATTTAGATCTTCTGATTTCCATAAAAAATTTTCCCATGGCTTGCTTTCCCAGCACTCTCGTCACATATCTTTGTTCACAGTTTTATTGTGTCATGTTCAAGGTGAAAAATATAGGGAGGAGCAGACAGAAACAGTTTTGTATATAGCTCAGCTAATTGTGTGAAGTTGGTGGTCATGAAGCTGTGGGACTTGGAACGCTGGTTACAGCGAGGCAGAATGTGGGCAGAAGATGCTTCCTCTAGGCAGCTCGGGCAAAGATTCGTGCACCACCTTTGCCTCTGCAGCTTATGTTTTAGCAGACACAGGGACCATGCAGCCATTAGCTCAGTTTCTGTACATGACAAATCCTGAATCCTGGGGAGGGACATACTTAATGTAAACCTCCCCCAGCCCCCAGTGCATCCTTGTCATGTTGCCAGCAAATGTTTAGTGAAGCAGCAGCCAGAGTGTGCTTGGGAACTTGCAACCTGTGTACATCAGATGAGTGACCAAGATGCTTGGGTGTGTGCTGACTCATTTAAAAACATCTGATTTAGAGAGCTGCAGGGGTGTGGGTGTTAGAGTATGCTGTGGTTGATTTTCCAGCATTCTGCCAAAAAAGCAATAAATGGAAGTGGCAAGTGATGAAGTCAAAACACAATTAAGGTACTGTTAAGAATCTAACTAGTTACTTCTTAAGTCTGTCTTTCAAGATGGTCGTTAGCATCTGATTTCAGCAATATTTTAGAGATGCTGAAATAGGGATAGTAATATTTGTTGAGCACTTACTGTGTGCCAGGTTTCCTTCTAAGTCTTTACATGCATTAAATAAGTCGTTCCTACAACCACCCTCTGAGGCAGGTGCTATTATCATGTCCATTTTCCAATCAGGGCAGAAGTAACTATCCTGAGGATGCTAGGGCATCCTTGGTAGAGCATGACATTCAACCCAGGTCTGAATCAAGTCTACACCATTAACCATGAAATGCTATTAATACCAAGGAGTCAGCGCCATTTAAATAGAAGTAAATGGTTAGGGCTTAAAGTTCAGCAAATGCTGTTTCTATACCTCTTCCTGATTTTTTTGTACGTACAAATAGAAGATGAAAGTTTGTTCATTTATTTTGAAATGTGCACTAAATTGTGATTAAATGGAGACTATGAAGAAGAGACTACAGTCTTTTTACATATGATGGATAAATGAGTCCCTTTCATTCTTTCAGGTGGTTGATCTCTGCTCAAGGACTTTCTGAAGGCCACCTTTTGCTCTGGGAGGGAGAAGCAGGTCTGTGTGAGCTGCTGTGGGCTAGTCTGAGCTTTGATCCTGGTGAGACCCAGGGACTTTAAAACAGAGTCTGTCAGAGAGCCCTGGGGCCGTGGAGAGAATAGTTAGGAATGAGAGACAGTTGAGAGTAAGTCAGTTACTCCAGTGGCATAATTTAGTATTTCAGACATGACTTTTAATCTTCTGTAAAGTATTTGTTGACCCTGTCTCAGAGTTAATGGAATCTGTTTTCAGTGGGCCTGTTCTCATGCAGTCTGAAGGGTGGGGCCGTTAGGAGCAGAGGGCTTCAGCTCACAGGTCTGAGGCCTCATCAGTATGACCTCAAAATAGAGAGATCCTTTAAATTTTGAACCATCGTTTTAACTGCCTGAATAAAAGTTTGAACTACCTCCCCTTCTTTGGCACAGGTGCTAGATAATCAGTGGCCCCTGCCTAAATGTTCTCTACTACATTGAGTGGAGTCTTAAGACCCCCACCCCCAGTCAACTCCTCTGACCTCCTCTGTGCAGTCACAAACTCTCCGGCGCTGGGCTGCTCTGGTCACACCTGTCACCTATTGGGGACCATCTTCTCACCTCCTCTTGACCTCTGCTTTCCTGTTTGCTAGCCTGTCTGAACTGTGAGGTATGCCCTTCCAGAAATCCTTATAACACAACTGATATTAGACACATAAGTAGCACAATTTAAATCACCTCTTTTAGCTGTGGCTTTTCTTAGAGCTCTCGAAATTGCTTAGTTTCCAGTTGGCCTCCACCTACCAGAGACCAGCTTCTCTCCTTCACTCTACCCACAGGAAGGCCCCAAGTATCAGAAACACTGCAGGTTTCCCCTTGATCCCTGGAGATAGGAAACAGACTTCCCCCACATTCTGTCTAAAGCCACCATCCCAGCCTCACTCTCTGAAATGGAATTAATATCTGTCCACAATACTGACAGATATTAATTACTGAATATCTGAATATCCATTAGCTTAAGGAAGTCCTATCTTGATTTGTCAGGGTATCAGGACCTTCCCAGATCCCCCATATCATCAGAACACCTGAATCAGATATTAATTCTTCCTAGCCTCTGGACTCTTGCTAAATAAAGTTGTCAGTGGGACCCTGCCAGTGGGTCAAATGGCATCATACACTGTCAGTGTCCTTTCCTTCAGAACAACAAGAAGGAAGCTTCAAGCCTACGCTTCCTGATGCAGATCTCTTTCTCTCAACATCCCAACTCCTATAAAGAACTCAAATATCAACACAGCCTACCTTGCAAAGAGGCCTGAGGAGGGGCTGTTCAGTCAGTTGTGGGTAACTGTTTGTGACCCATGGACTGCAGCACGCCAGGCTTCTGTATGCTTCACTATCTCCCAGAGTTTGCTCAGATTCATGTCCATTGAATTGGTGATGCCCTCCAACATATCATTCTCTGTCACCCACTTCTTCTCCTGCCTTCAATCTTTCCCAGCCTCAGGGTCTTTTCCAATGAGTCAGCTCTTCGCATCAGGTGGCCAAAATATTGGAGCTTCAGCATCAGTCCTTCCAAGGAATATTCAGGACTGATTTCCTTTAGGATTGACTGGTTGGATCTCCTTGCTGTCCAAGGAATTCTCAAGAGTCTTCTCCAGCACCACAGTTCTAGAGCATCAGTTCTTCAGCACTTAGCCTTCTTTATGGTCTAGCTCTCACATCCATACATGAGTACTGGAAAAACTTGGTATAGACCTTTGTTGGCAAAGTGATGTCTCCGATGGTTGGTCATCGGAGAAGGCAATGGCACCCCACTCCAGTATTCTTGCCTGGAAAATCCCATGGGCGGAGGAACCTGGTAGGCTGCAGTCCATGGGCTCGCTAAGAGTCGGACACGAATGAGCATCTTCCCTTTCACTTTTCACTTTCATGCATTGGAGAAGGAAATGGCAACCCACTCCAGTATGCTTGCCTGGAGAATCCCAGGGACGGGTCAGCCTGGTGGGCTGCCATCTATGGGGTCTTACAGAGTCGGACACGACTGAAGCAACTTAGCAGCAGCAGCAGCAGCAGGTTGGTCATGGCTTTTGTTCCAAGGAGCAAGGGTCTTTTAATTTCATGGCTACAGTCACCATCTGCAGTGATAGAGCAGACAGAATGTTTTCTAGGGAAGGAAACATTTCATTCTGAAATATAATTCACAAGGATAAAAATTTGTCAAAGGACACTCCCAGTTGACATTACTATGTGGTCCACAGTGTCTCATTCTAAATAGTGGCCAGTGCACAGAGGTAGTAAATACAGAGTAAACAAAGCTCACATGGATCTTAGAGGTATTTCACTGCACTCTAGTCTTCCCAAGAAAGGTGGTGTGTGCTGTCACTTTAGTCATGTCCAACTGTTTGGGAACCAGTGGACTGTAGCCCATCAGGCTCCTCTGTCCCTCAGATTCTCCAGTTAAGGATGCCGAGGTGGGTTGCCATGCCCTTCTCCATGGGATTTTCCTGATTAGGAAAGGTGGTTTCACTCCCAGTTTGCATAATCATAGAGCCCCCCTCTAGTTTTTTTTTTTTCCTTTTCCCAGAACAAGAGGACTCTCTGCCACAAAGATAGCTTCAGATTACCAGTCTAGAAAACAGAGTAGCTTGCTAATTTTAGAATGATTCTTCTTCCATTTATTTCAGACATCAGCATTCACCAACATTTTAATTATCTTAAAGTAGTTTAAGTAGGAAGAACACTAGATGTGAAATTGTGAAACCTGCATTTGAATCCTGGTTTGTGTTTTATTAGACTTGTGTTGCAGACCAAGTTATAATCTCCCTGAGGTTCAGCTCATCATCTTAAATTGGGAACAGTTGAAGCAAGGTCCAATGCTTGTAAAGAGAAATATTGCATAGGAACCTGGAATGTTAGGTCCATGATTCAAAGCAAACTGGAAGTGGTCAAACAGGAGATGGCAAGAGTGAACATCGACATTCTAGGAATCAGTGAACTAAAATGGACTGGACTGGGTGAATTTAACTCAGATGACCATTATATCTACTACTGTGAGCAAGAATCCCTTAGAAGAAAAGGAATAGCCATCATGGTCAACAAAAGAGTCTGGAATGCAGTACTTGGATGCAATCTCAAAAAAGGCAGAATGATCTCTGTTCGTTTCCTAGGCAAACCATTCAATATCACAGTAATCCAAGTCTATACCCCAACCAATAATGCTGAAGAAGCTGAAGTTGAACAGTTCTATAAAGGCCTACAAGACCTTTTAGAACTAACACCCAAAGAAGATGTCCTTTTCATTATAGGGGGCTGGAATCCAAAAGAGGAAGTCAAGAAACACCTGGGGTAAGAGGCAAATTTGGCCTTGGAATGCGGAATGAAACAGGGCAAAGACTTAATAGAGTTTTGCCAAGAGAACACACTGGTCATAGCAAACACCCTCTTCCAACAACACAAGAGAAGACTCTACACATGAACATCACCTGATTGTCAATACTGAAATCAGATTGATTATATTCTTTGCAGCCAAAGATGGAGAAGCTCTATACAGTCAGCAAAAACAAGCCCAGGAGCTGCCTGTGGCTCAGATCATGAACTACTTATTGCCAAATTCAGACTTAAATTGAAGAAAGTGGAGAAAACCACTAGACCATTCAGGTATGTCCTAAATCAAATCCCTTATGATTATACAGTGGAAGTGAGAAAAAGATTTAAGGGACTAGATCTGATAGATAGGATGCCTGATGAACTATGGACGGAGGTTCGTGACCTTGCAGAGGAGATAGGGATCAAGACCATCCCCATGGAAAAGAAATGCAAAAAAGCAAAATGGCTCTTTGGGGAGGCCTTACAAACAGCTGTGAAAAGAAGAGAAGTGAAAAACAAAGGAGAAAAGGAAAGATATAAGCATCTGAATGCAGAATTCCAAAGAATAGCAAGGAGAGATAAGAAAGCCTTCCTCAGCGATCAATGCGAAGAAATAGAGGAAAACAACAGAATGGGAAAGACTAGAGATCTCTTCAAGAAAATCAGAGATACCAAGGGAACATTTCATGCAAAGATGGGCTCAATAAAGGACAGAAATGGTATGGACCCAACAGAAGCGGAAGATATTAAGAAGAAGTGGCAAGAATACACAGAAGAACTATACAAAAAAGATCTTCATAACCAAGATAATCACGATGGTGTGATCACCAACCTAGAGCCAGACATCCTGGAATGTGAAGTCAAGTGGGCCTTAGAAAGCATCAGTATGAACAAAGCTCGTGGAGGTGGTGGAATTCCAGTTGAGCTATTTCAAATCCTGAAAGATGATGCTGTGAAAGTGTTGCACTCAACATGCCAGCAAATTTGGAAAACTCAGCAGTGGCCACAGGACTGGAAAAGGTCAGTTTTCATTCCAATCCCAAAGAAAGGCAATGCCAAAGAATGCTCAAACTACCACACAATTGCACTCATCTCACATGCTAGTAAAGTAATGCTCAAAATTCTCCAAGCAAGGCTTCAGCCGTACGTGAACCATGAACTTCCAGATGTTCAAGCTGGTTTTGAAAAGGCAGAGGAACCAGATATCAAATTGCCAACATCCGTTGTATCATGGAAAAAGCAAGAGAGTTCCAGAAAAACATCTATTTCTGCTTTATTGACTATGCCAAAGCCTTTGACTGTGTATATCACCACAAACTGTGGAAAATTCTCAAAGAGATGGGATACCAGACCACCTGACCTGCCTCTTGAGAAACCTAATTGCAGGTGAGGAAGCAATAGTTAGAACTGGATATGAAACAGCAGACTGGTTCCAAATAGGAAAAGGGGTACATCAAGGCTGTATATTGTCACCCTGCTTATTTAACTTCTATGCAGTGTACATCATGAGAAACGCTGGACTGGAAGAAACACAAGCTGGAATCGAGATTGCCGGGAGAAATATCAATAACCTCAGATATGCAGATGATACCACCCTTATGGCAGAAAGTGAAGAGGAACTAAAAAGCCTCCTGATGAAAGTGAAAGAGGAGAGTGAAAAAGTTAGCTTAAAGCTCAACATTCAGAAAACGAAGATCACGGCATCTGGTCCCCTCACTTTATGGGAAAGAGATGGGGAAACAGTGGAAAGAGTGTCAGACTTTATTCTGGGGGGCTCCAAAATCACTGCAGATGGTGATTGCAGCCATGAAATTAAAAGATGCTTACTCCTTGGAAGGAAAATTATGACCAACCTAGATAGCATATTCAAAAGCAGAGCCATTACTTTGCCAACAAAGGTCTGTCTAGTCAAGGCTATGGTTTTTCCAGTGGTCACGTATGGATGTCAAAGTTGGACTATGAAGAAAGCTGAGCGCCGAAGAATTGATGCTTTTGAACTGTGGTGTTGGAGAAGACTCTTGAGAGTCCCTTGGACTCCAAGGAGATCCAACCAGTCCATTCTGAGGGAGATCAGCCCTGGGATTTCTTTGGAGGGAATCATGCTAAAGCTGAAACTCCAGTACTTTGGCCACCTCATGTGAAGAGTTGACTCATTGGAAAAGACCCTGATACTGGAAGGGATTGGGGGCAGGAGGAGAAGGGGACAACAGAGGATGAGATGGCTGGATGGCCTCACCAACCCGATGGACATGAGTTTAAGTGAACTCTGGGAGTTGATGATGGACAGGGAGGCCTGGCGTGCTGCGATTCATGGGGTCACAAAGAGTCGGACACGACTGAGCGACTGAACTGAACTGAACTGAATGTTATTTGGGAAGAATAAAGAGCTATGAAGATGCAAACTAGGGTTTTGTAATATTACTGTTGTTATTATTATTATCCAAGATTTTACCCATTTCAGGGCTTCCTGCTGCATCATATTTTGAGATAGATTGCTCCAGGAAGAATGTAATGAAAGACTAAGTTTCTATCCTTTTTCTAGCCTATGAAGTATTCATCCCAAGGATATTAGCAAAAGATAGTTGATACTCCTTTTTCTCAAATAGATGCCATTTGCTGAGCAGTGACTATGGATCAGATACTAATCTTAGGTGTGCTGGGAAAAATTTGAAGATAGTAGAAACCACTCATGACCTCATAGGGTTATAGTCTGGCTGGGAAGATGGACATTACCATATAATTACATAATTAAAGAAATACAATCAAGGCAAGTGCTCTGAAAGAAAAACCTGAGACCAGTGTTCCCGGCTTGTGAGGCTAACCAGCTTGTCTGCTGCTGTCACTCTCATTTTGGTTCTTGCCCATGCCTTTTGCAAACCCTTGGAAAACCCTCAATCTTTTTGTGTCAGATACTCTCAGGAACTTCCCCCAGTGCTGGCCAGCCCTATTGAGTCTGGTGTCTGTCTCCATTTAAAATGGCTTCTGGGTTCTTTGGGACTTGGGCAATCATGTGTTTCCCATTCTACCCTAAACAAGCTTGATCCTAGACCTTCCAACAGCAGCTCTGAGTTCTTAATTGATTTTTAAGGAACTGGCTCTAAGCCCTCTTCAGTTGGACTGGGCATACCTACCAGCATAACCCTCTGTAGTGTCTTGAGATAGGGATCAGTCGCTTGACCTCCTTCTTTCAGAGCGAGCTGTTTGTTCTCTGAATTCAGTAGTAGAGAGCCAAGGGCTCACCCCTCAAACTCTAATATGACCCAGGGTTATGATATGTTCTATTGACTGACATGTAGTAATGCATTCATACCCATGAAGGATAGTGTGGTTTATTGGGAAGAGCACTGGACTGATAATCAGCAGATTAGATCTTGTCATCAAGTACCTTTTTCACCTGGAGCAAAACTTCACTTCTGTGGTTCTGTGGTGTGTCACCTACAAAATGAGGATACGGTAGTCATTGTTTAACGTTTATTAAATTTTATGAAGGAACGGGGCTAGATGTTTATATATACACACATATTTTTGCAATTGAAGTTACTCGGACCTTAGATTTTTATATTCTTAGAATATATGTTATATAATGACTGGAAAAACCAGATGGCATATGTGCCTCATGGTGCATATTATGGATTGAATGGTTGTGTGCCCCAGACTCATATATTGAATCCCTTACCCTTCATGTGATAATATTTGGGGATCGTGTTTTTTAGGCTTTGACAGTGATAGTTTTTTTCATTATTCTGCTTTCTACTTTTCCATATCATGATGGGGATTAAAAAGACCATTTGTAAACAAAATTTCATAGCTCATTTAAAAATATCAGAGAAGAGAAACTGTACTCTTTGATCTCTTGTGTTCTTTTCCTTTTCTTTGGCCTTGCAAGTTTCATCTTAGTAAGGGAGAAACAAAGGAGAAGTGAGAAAAGCAAAGATGAAGACTGAGAAAACTTTTGGAGCTCCAGGGACCAGTGAAAAAGTTGTATATCCAATTGCATGAGCTTCTCAAATTAGGCCAGAGATAAAATTATGTGTTTTGAATTTGTTGTATAAAACAAAGTTTTCTGGTTGTACACTGAAAATTTTGGGGGGAAGGCTGTTAAAATAATGTATGCTATCGTTGTTGTGCTTTTGTTTCTTTTAGTAATTGGCAGTTAGGTTATTCAGAGAGAACGATGAATGAAATGATAAGTGTATAGATGCCAGTCATATTTAGTGTTTTATCTACTTTTCTTCTCCATACTTTTCATTTTCTTTAGTTATGATTTGAGTTTATATATACTTCTTTTTGTAAGTCTTGATTCGTGGTATAAATATCAACCTCATATTAACAAAGACTAGTTTTTCTCGGTTATATTTTGAGATGTCTGTAGCCTGGATTTTTTTATCTGTCAAGGAAGAACATGAAATTTTCAAAGAAGAATTCACTTTTGGGTGTGTGTGTTAGTTAAATGGCTAGTGATAGAAGCCAGGCTGTTTCAGATAATTATGGATTCTGAGACTATCCTTGATACTTTTATGGACATGATTATTATCTCCCCCAAAACTGAGTATTTAACTGCCAGCATAATTCTGATCTCATATTGGGTGATCAAGTACAGCTAAAATTGACTGCTTATTTTTTTTTATCTGCCATGGAGTTTGGACTCTAATTGGAGTTGATATTCAGTCATTTAATAGATATTTATATGCTAGGTACATAAATATTATATGCCAGGTCCTGTGCCAGGTAGCTGGTATGAATCAGAAAAATTCTCATATCCTCACAGCCTGTGTTCTGGTGAGGGAACCAGATAATAGACAAGTGTGTGAATGTGTACTATATAATGGGAGGCAGTGATAAGAGCTGGCAAGAACAACCAAGCAAGATCAGTTATTAGAGAGGAGGCAAAGTCTGTCTGAGGAGTGAAGCTTCACCTTTGAGTGAAGCTGAATGAAGTAGGAGGGAATCATTTGAGTATTTGAGAGAGGAGTGTTCCAGATGAGAACAGCAAATGCTAAATCTCTGAGTAAGGGTGAGTCAAGGATGAGAACCAACTAGGAGGCCAGTGAATCTATAGGCAGGAGAGGAACATGGACAGAAATTGGATTCTAGAAGTAGCTGGAGACCAGATCCCATCCTCAAAGAAAAGAATCAGATTAGAAAAATAAAAATAAGAAGTATTTATAAACTACAGCACAGTACATCATCCAGGAAAAAATTAGGTGTCATAAACAAGAATGCTACTGGATATTAAGAAAGAGAAGTATCTCTGTGATCTAGGCATGTGAGGAAGTCTTCATGGGAGAAGATGGCCTTGAACTGTTCTCATTCATTCATTTACTCAGCTTGTATTTGTTGAGTAACAAATAGGTGCTGGACTCTGTGGAAGGTGGTAGAAATGTAGTGATTATCAAAACAGACCAAGTCCTGTGTCCATGAACTTACCACCTAGTTGGGGAGAGAGAGGTAAACACAGAATTACACAAGTGAATATAAAATTACAAACTGAAGAACGCTTTGTAAGCACAGTGTAGCAGTCTTAGATTTAGAGAGTCTAAGAATCTAAATCACATACTGACATAGCCTGTGTGTGTGTGGCGGAGGGAGGGGGTAGGTTATCAGAGAAGGCTAACTCAGAAAGTGATGAGATAACTGGGAGTTGGCCAGGCGAGAGTGTGTACGAATCGTCTGGATAGAGGAGTAGGCCGTGAAATAGACCAGGACTATTCAGGCACCTGATATGAAGCCAGTGAGGCATGGATTGAGCACAGTGAGCATGGATTCAGGAAATACAGGAAGAGATCAAAAGAGGAAGCAGGGGATAGTTGAGAGGGCATTGCAGGAGTCTAAATAGGATGATCCTGGCTTAGACTAGAGTGGTGACACTGAAGACCAATTGCAAGGGGAGGTATATTTGTGAAGTATTTTCATCAGGCAGATCTCAGGTGACATGCAGAATTTTCCTGTGTCTCAGTTCAGTTAAGTCGCTCAGTCGTGTCTGACTCTTTGCCATGCTGTGGACTGCAGCACGCCAGGCCTCCCTGTCCGTCACCAGCTCCTGGAGCCCACCCAAACCCATGCCCATTGAGTTGTGATGCCATCCAACCATTTCATCCTCTGTCATCCCCTTCTCCTCCTGCCCTTAATCTTTCCCAGCATCAGGGTCTTTTCCAGTGAGTCAGCTCTTTGCATGAGGTGGCCAAAGTACTGGAGTTTCAGCTTCAACATCAACATCAGGCCTTCCAATGAATATTCAGGACTGATTTCTTTCAGGATGGACTGGTTGGATCTCCTTGCAGTCTAAGGGACTCTCAAGTCTTCTCCAACACCACAATTCAAAAGCATCAATTCTTCGGCGCTCAGCTTTCTTTATAGTTCCAACTCTCACATCCATACATGACTACTGGAAAAAACATAGCCTTGACTAGACAGACTTTTGTTGGCAAAGTAATGTCTCTGCTTTTTGGAAAAGACTCTGATGTTGGGAGGGACTGGGGGCAGGAGGAGAAGGGGATGACAGAGGATGAGATGGCAGGATGACATCACCAACTCAATGGATGTGAGTTTGAGTGAACTCTGGGAGTTGGTGATTGACAGAGAGGCCTGGAGTGCTGCGATTCATGGGGTTGCAAAGAGTCGGACATGACTGATTGACTGAACTGAATTGAACTGAACTGAACTGACTTGTGTGATTGTTGCTGATTTCCAGTGTGGCTAGGTGTGTAATCCAGAGTTCCTCAGACTTGTATTTACTTGCTAATAAGCAGGTAATCTCCTGGCACTAATAGGTTAGAAAGATTACAAAATGGTACTAATCAGCTCTCTCCAAGCTATTGGTACTGACTCTGCTCAAGGAGTAAGGCATCTAAGCCCTGCACTGGACTCCTCAGTTCAGGAGTCTTTCCAGGTAAACAAGTCCCTAGTATCTCTGACTTTGAAGGTCAACAGGGCCTGCTAATGGGAGACTCAGAAGGCTGTGGAAAATAGAGACTTTACTCCTAAAGGACACTAACAAAATCTTTTACACTCTGAGACCCAGCTCAGATGCAGTAATTTGCAGGAGTCTGTATATGGTCCATTTACGGATCTTGGAGAAAACTCTCAGAGAGGAAGGAGGTCAGAACAATTCTCTATGGGAACAGGCAATGTCAGTAGCTATTTGGGGGGCTTGTTCTAACACAAGGACACTGATGTTGGTATGTGTCATTTTGGAATCATTCATCTAGAATGTTAACAGCTGGTTGGCCCTAGCCCTGTGACCTTCAAAAGCTCAGCAGACAATCGCATGGGGACCTAGTCCCACCAACCAGAGGGCCAGCACCCATTCTGGGACTTTCAAGGCCCTAACCCTGTGCACCTACTGGGTGCAACAGCATCTCGACCTCCTGGTGCCATAGCCAGTAGGGCTGAGGTCTGGCCCCACCCATCAGCAGTTGGCAACCTCAGTAGGAGGCAACACCAGGCAGCCGATCAGGCTGCAAACCAGCCTCACTCAGAGTTGTTCAGAGTTGTCGGCCTTGCTGACCTGGTCCCGCAAAGAAGGGCCCAAGCATCCCACATAGGGGTCACTCCTTGATCATAAAGCTCTGGTGACTAGAGGGGCACATTTTGCTGGGGCCTACAGAACATCTGCTACTTCTCCAATATCAGGAAATGTAATGACCTACCTAAAACATCCAAATGAACACAGAGATTTAGGCCAAATGAGAAGACAGAGAAGTAATTCTATCATAAAAATCCTGATGCTGGTTAGTACCATTTTGTAATCCTCCTTCTAGCCTATTAGTGCTAGGAGATTACCTGCTCATTAGCAAGTCAACACAAGTCCCAGGAACTCCGGACCACAGACCCAGTCACACTGGAACCCAGCAACAGCCACACAAGACAGTGTCTGGCAGCCAGCTAGGCTGGGAGTCATCGCTGCCTATCAGTACACCTACAATAGTTGGACCTGCCACAAAAGAAGGACCTATGCAGCCCAGAGTGGGGTCTGATGCTGGGCCACATAGGTTGTCCCCTATATACGACCACCTCCAAATCAGGAAATGTAACACACTTACATGGGATTTTCCAGGCAAGAGTACTGGAGTGGGGTGCCATTGCCTTCTCCTACATCATACATAGAAACAAAGAAAGAGAATTAGGCAAAATAAGGTAATAGAGGAATATATTCTGAACAAAGGAATAAGACAAAATCTCAGAAAAATAAATAAAAATGGATATAAACAAGTGAAGTGAGGTGAAAGTAACTCAGTCATGTCTGACTCTTTGTGACTCCATGGACTAAACAGCCCATGAACTTCTCCAGGTCAGAATACTAGAGTGGGTAGCTGTTCTCTTCCCAACCCAGGAATCAAACCCAGGTCTCCCACATTGAAGACTGATTATTTACCAGCTGAGCCACAGGGAAACCCAAGAATACTGGAGTGAGTAGCCTATCCTTTCTCCAGCAGATCTTCCCAATCCAGGAATTAAACCAGCATCTCCCGCATTGCAGGCAAATTCTTTACCAATTGAGACAGAAACAATCTACCCAATAAATAGTGCAAGACTATGCTTATAAAGATTCTCAGTGCACTCAGGAGAAGAATGGATGAACACAGTGAGAATTTTAACAAAGAGCTGGAGTCTAAAGAAGAATCAAACAGAACTGAAGAGTACAATAACAGAAATTTAGAAATGTACTAGATGGAATCAGTAGTAGATTAGATGATATTCAGGAATAGGTCAGCAAACTAGAGGACAGAGTAGTGGAAATCACACAAGCTGAACAGGAAAAAGAAAAATAAATGAAGATAGTTTAAGAAACCTCTGAGACAACATTAAGTATACTAATATTTGCATTATAGGGTTCCCAAAAGGAGAAGACAGAGAGAAAGGGGCAGAGAACATATTTGAAAGCATAGTACCTGAAAACTTTCTTAAGCTGGGAAAGAAGAAATATTCTGGTCCAGGATGTACAGTGAATTCAAACAAGATGAATCCAGAGAGATCCACATCAACACATGTCATAATTAAGATAGCAAAAATTAAAATAAAGAGAAAATATTAAAAGCAGCAAGGGAAAAGTAACAAATTACACACAAAGGTACTCCAGCAAGTCTATCAGCTGAATTTTTGGCCAAAACTCTGCAGGTCAGAAGGGAGAGATGTAATATATTCAATATGATGAAAAAAAAAAAGCTTATAATATAGAATAATCTAAGCCAATCTAGCCACCAGGGCTATCATTAAGATTTGAAAAAAAAATGATAAAGATTTTTACAGATAAACAAAGGCTTAAAGAGTTCAGTATCACTAAACTGGCTTTACAAGAAGTTAAAGGGACTTTATATATATATTTGCAAAGGCAAATATATAATGAAGTTGGTAGATCAACCACTGATAAAGCTAGCTAGAAGATTAAAAGATAAAACTAGTAAAATAATCTATATCCACATTAGGTAGTTAAGGGATACACAAAATAAAAGGAATTAAAATATTATGTCAAACACATAAAGGTTGGGGGGGTAAAAAAAAGAAGGGTTGTTATAATACATTCAAACCTAAGAAATCAACAACTTAAAATAATTATGTATATACATAGATTGGTATACATGATTGCTAACCGCAAACCAAAAATCTATAATAGATAAACACATGAACAAAAAGAAAGGACTCCAAGTGTAGCACTAAAAACAGTCATCAAATCAAAAGGAAAGAGAGCAAAAGAAGAAAGGAACAACAACAACAAACAAAACAACTAGAAAATAATTAACAAGAAAAGCAGCAAGTACATACCCACCAATAATTACTTTAAATGTAGATGGACTAATGTTCCAAGGCATCGTTTCTAAAATTAAGAACAAGACAAATATGCCTACTTTCACCACTAGTACTGGAAGTCCTGGTCATAGGAAGCAGACAAGATAAAGAAGTAAAAGGAATGCAAATCAGAAAGGAAGAAAGAAAACAGTCACTGTTTAGATGATTGATGTGTGTGTGTGTGTGTGTGTGTGTGTGTGTAAAGAACCCACCTGCCAATGCAGGAGACATAAGATATGGGGGTTTGATCGCTGGGTCAGGAAGATCCCCTGGAGGAGGGCATGGCAACCCATTCCAGTATTCTTGCCTGGAGGGAGAATCTCACGGACAGAGGAGCCTGGCAGGCTACTGTGCATAGGATTGCAAAAAAGTCAGACATGACTGAAGTGACTTAACATGTATACACACACACACACACATGTGTGTGTGTGTATAATCCTAAAGCTGCCACCTGTTAGAACTAATAAATAATAAATAGAACTAATAAACTAATAATTAGAACTAATGATTAGAACTAATAAACTAATAAATAAATTCAGTAAAGCTTCAAGATACAGAATTAGTATACAGAAATCTGTCTCATTTCTACATACTAACAGCAAATTATCAGAAAGAGAAATTAAGAAAACAACCCCATTTATGATTGCATCAAAAAGAGTAATATCCTTATGAGTAAATCTAACCAATTAGGTAAAAGGCTTGTAGTCAGAGAACTATGAGACATGGATCAAATAATTTGAAAATGAAACAAGCAAACAGAAAGGTATACCATACTCATTGATTGAAATAATTAATATCATTAAATGACCATACTACCCAAGGCAAATCTACAGATTCAATGCAATACCAATGATATTTTTACAGAACTAGAAAATAATTCTAAAATTTGTAAGAGAATACAAAAGACCCCAAATAGCTCAAAACAATCTTGAGAAAGAAGAACAAAGCTAGAGATATCATGCTTCTTGATCTCAAATTACACTCTACTTGTGCTTCACTGACTTCATAAAATCCTTTGACAGTGTGGCTCACAAAAAACTTGAAAATTACTGAAGAGATGTGAATACCAGACAACCGTATCTGCTTCCTGAGAAACCTATATACAGGTCAAGAAGGAACAATTAGAACAGGACATGAAACAACAGACTGGTTCCAAATTGGGAAAGGAGTATGTCAAAGCTGTATATTGTCACCCTCCTTATTTAACTTACTTGCAGAGTATATCATGCAAAATGCTGGGATGGATGAATCAGAAGCTGAAATCCAGATTGCTGGGAGAAATATCAATACCTTAGTTATGCAGATAATACCACCCTAATGGCAGAAAGCAGAGGAACTAAAGAACCTCTTGATGAGGACAAAAGAGGAGAGTGAAAAGATTGGCTTAAAACTCAACATTCAAAAAAATGAAGATCATGGCATCCAATCTTATCACTTAATGCCAAATAGATAGGGAAAAAGTGGCAGATTTTTTTCCTTGGGCTCCAAAATTACTGCGATTGGTGACAGCATCCATGAAGTTACAAGACACTTGCTCCTTGTAAGAAAAGCTATGACCAACCTATACAGCATATTAAAAATCAGAGACATCACTGCTGACAAAGGTCCATATAGTCAAAGCTATGGTTTTTCCAGTAGTCATGTACAGATGTGAGAATTGGACCATAAAGAAGGTTGAGCACATGAAGAATTGGTGCTTTCAAACTGGTATTGGAGAAGATTCTTGAGAATCCCTTGGAAGGGAAGGAGATCAAACCAGTCAATCCCAAAGGAAATCAATCCTGAATATTCACAGGAAGGACTGTTGCTGAAGCTGAAACGCCAATACTTTGGACACCTGATACAGAGAGCCAACTCACTGGAGACAGCCCTGATGTTGGGAAAGATTGAGGGCGGGAGGAGAAGAGGGCGGCAGAGAATGAGATGGTTAGATAGCATCACCAATTCAATGGACATGAATCTGCGCAAACTCTGGGAGATAGTGAAGGACAGGGAAGCCCGATGTGCTGCAGTTCATGGGCTCACAAAATGTTGGACACGATTTAGTAACTGAACAACAACAAAGCTGCCGGAATCAAAACAAGATGTATTGTGTGTGTTAGTCACTCAGTCGTGTCTGACACTTTGCGATCCCATGAACTGTAGCCTGCCAGGCTTCTCTGTCCATGGAATTCTCCAGGCAAGAATAATGGAGTGGATTGCCATTCCCTTCTCCAGAGGATATTCCCAACCCAGGGATTGAACTCTGGTCTCCTGCATCACAGGCAGATTCTTTTGAACCCACACCTGCACTGTAGGCAGATGCTTCCCCCTCTGAGCCACCAGGGAAGCCCCAGTTTGAGCTATAGGGAAGTCCTAAACAAAATGTTACTTGCATAAAAACAGACTTGTAGATCAGCAGGAGAGAAGAGAGAGTACAAAAATGAGCCCATGCTTATATGGGCAATGGACTTGTATTAGAAAATGGCTTGTTACATGCAAAAGAATCAAGCTGAAGTACTTTCTCACACCATATAGAAAAATAAACTCAAATGGATGAAAGACTTAAATGTAAGACCTGAAACCATAGAATGCCTAGAAGAAAACATAAGCAGTATGCTCTTCGACATCGATCTTTGTAATATTGTTCTGGGTATCTTCTCAGGCAAGAGAAACAAAAACAAAACAAACAAGTGAAAGTACATCAAACTAAAAAGCATTTGCACAGTAAAGAAAGCTATCAACAAAATGAGAAAGCAGCCTATTGAATGGGAAAATATAACTGCAAATAATATAACCAAAAAGGGATTGATTCAAATTATATAAGAACTCATACAAGTCAACATCAAAAACATGAAATGACCCAATTAAAACATGAGCAGTGGACCTGAATATGTATTTTTCCAAATGAGGAATACAGATAGTCAACAGACACATAAATAGATACTCAAAATCACTAATATTAAGAAAAATGCAAATTAAAACCACAGGGAGATTTCACCTCACACCTGTCAAAATGATTGTCATGAAAATGACATCAAATAAAAAGTGATGGTGAGGATATGGAGACAAGTGAACCTTTGTGGACTGTTGATGGGATTGTAAATTGGTGCAGCCACTAATGGAAACAGTATAGAGGGTCATCTATTAAATTAAAAATAGAACTTGTATGTGATCCAGCAATTGTACTTACGGGTACTTACAGAAAGAAAATGAAAAACACTAATTTGAAAAGATTAGTGTGTCTTTTGCTGGACACACTGCAGTTGTGTCCACCAACTGCAGCATTATGTGCAATAGTCAATATATGGAAGCAACTTGATATTCAGCAATAGATGAATGAATAAGATGTTGTTTGTATATACACATACAATGGAATATTACTCAGTTGTAAAGAAAAATAAAACCTTGCCATTTGCAGCAACATGGATGGATCTAGAGGATATTATGTTATGTGAAATAAATCAGACAGAGAAAGACAAATATTACACTTAAGTTGGAATAAAAAATTAGCAAACAATACAAAATGAAAATAGATCATAGATACAGAGAACAAAGAGGTGGTTGCCTGAAGCAAGGGATTAGAGATTGGCTGAAATAGGTATAAGGGGTTAAGATTACAAACTTCCAGTTATATAATTAATAAGTCATGGGGATGTAATATAAAGCATAAGTTATATGGTCAACAATATTGCAATAGCTCTACATGGGGATCGATGGCTATTAGACTTGTGATTATATCATTAAGTATGCAGAACCAAATCAGCCTTTAGTACACCTGATGCTAACATAATATTGTATATTGCCTTTATTCAAATCTTAAAATGGATATTTTTGTGGAGAAATTTACTGTTTTAAGAGGAGGAATGATGTGGCAGGTGAGAAATTTTTTTTAACATTTTACAAAAGTTCACTTAATTTACCACTTCAAATATACATCAATGTATCTCCAAAAAAGTAACACAGAATAACAATCCTTTTTGTAAAAGCCTCTTACATTGGTTGTATTATCAAATAAATTTTATAAATGCATTTTACTACACATAACATTACTTTCCATTAGATAATTATGAAACATAAAGCAGAATAAAAGCCCATGAAGCCCAAAGTAAAGAAGTTTGTTTAACTATATTAAAACTAGTGTTTCTGAAATGTATTTGATAACAGAAACTTTATTTTGAGTAACTTCCCTTAACAGTCCATAAAATACTAAATCATACTTTGAAAAATGTTGACATAAACTATTCCAGACAGAATGAGGTTAAAAAGAAGTTTCCACAGTAGGAGATTCTATAACATCTCTCAAGAAGTTGTCACAGTGTTTAGCAAACAAAAACCTGTTCTGTATCTGAAATAAATCCTTCATGTTACATTTTAAATGTTTCCTGCTGCTGTGTATTTAGTGAAGAAAAACAGCTGGTCACCACTTTCTGTATAAGAAATCATAATCCATTTAGAGACATTTCTTGGTACATCCATCTAACCTTCTTTGCCAAAACAGAAGGAACAAATACAATGATTAAATCTTTCTTAGATATATATCCTCCATAATTTTTATTTATTAACAATTTATGTGTCTCTACTTGAAATCATCTACTTTTTCCATTATGTTTTTAAGTTATAAAAACCATTTTAGTTACCCTATCAAAATATGACCTGTTCTTTGTACCGTGGTGCTCTCAGATTACTGTGAAGTTGAATATCTTGTGTGGGAGTTGAGTTCAAAAGTCAGGAAATGAAGCAAAATTATATAAAGTCAAAAAAGTGAAAGTGTTAGTCACTCAATCATGTCTGACTCTTTGAGACCACATGGACTGTAGCCTACCAGGCTCATATATCCATGGAATTCTTCAGACAAGATTACTGGAGTGAGTAACCATTCCCTTCTCCAGGGGATCTTCCCAACCCAGGGATCAAACCTGAGTCTCCTACATTGCAGGCAGATTCTTTCCCATCTGAATCATCAGGGAAGCCCATATAAAGTCAAAATGACTCCTAAATCCTGTTCAAAATTATGATGGTGGATCAGGACAAGCCATCTCTAAAGATGCCTCAAAGAAATGGGTCACTGTTCAGATCTGGATTAGATGACTGTACCAAATAAATTGGTTGGCTTCTTCTCAGAGGCCATGTAGCATGAAGAATGTACATCTTTCAACAATAGAATCCTGTTCACCACAGCAGAGATTCATACCATGGGGCATCGCAGGAACTGAAACTGAAACTGATTAAGAGGACAAAGCCGTATCTCTCATTCTGCTCTCCTCTGGGACTGCGCTTAATGCAGGCAATGGTAAGAGATCGACCCCGCACTCTTGAAGTTGTTGTTTTTCTCTCTTTTTCTCCTTCTCTATTTGTTTTTGCTTCTGATTTTAAAAAACTGATCTAGTGTACTTGATCATTCTACTAGGCTGCCAGCACTCTGATATCAAAACCAGAGAAAGACAACACAAAAAAGAAAACCACAGGCTAATATCATTGATAAACATAGATGAAAAAATCCTCAACAAAATGAGAGGAAACAGAATTCAACAACACATTAAAAAACTCATACACCATGATCAAGTTGGGTTTATTCCAGGGATGCAAGGATTTTTCAATATATGCAAATCAATCAATTTGATACACTGTAATAACAAGTTGAAGGATAAAAGCCGTATGATAATCTCAGTAGATGCAAAAAAGCCTTTGACAAAATTCAGCACCCCTTTATGATTCAGTTCAGTTCAGTTCAGTTGCTCAGTTGTGTCTGACTCTTTGCAATCTCATGCCAGGCCTTTCTGTCTATCACCAACTCCCAGAGTTCACCCAAACCCACATCCATTGAGTCAGTGATGCCATCCAACCATCTCATCCTCCATCACCCTGCCCTCAATCTTTCCCAGTATCAGGGTCTTTTCAAATGAGTCAGCTCTTCGCATTAGGTGGCCAAAGTATTGTAGTTTCAGCTTCTACATCAGTCCTTCCAATGAATATCCAGGGCTGATTTCCTTTAGGATGGACTGGTTGGCTCTCCTTGCAGTCCAAGGGACTCTTAAGAGTCTTTTCCAACACCATAGTTCAAAAGCATCAATTCTTTGGTGCTCAGTTTTCTTTATAGTCCAACTCTCACATCCATACATGACTACTGGAAAAAACCATAGCCGTGACTAGATGGACCTTTGTTGACAAAGTAATGTCTCTGCTTTTTTAATATGCTGTCTAGGTTATGATTAAAACTCTACAAAAAAAATGAACATAGAAAGAACCTACCTCAACATAGTAAAGGCCATATATGATAAGCCCACAGCAAACATTATTCTCAATGGTGAAAAACTGAAAGCATTCCCCCTAAGATCAGGAACAAGACAAAGGTATTTACTTTCACCTTTATTATTCAACATAGTTTTGGAAGTCTTAGCTACAGCAATCAGAGAAGAAAAAGAAATAAAAGGAGTCCAGATGGGAAAAGAAGAAGTAAAGCTCTCACTGTTTGCAGATAACATGATACTATACACAGAAAACCGTAAAAGTACTATCAGAAATTTACTAGAGCTAATCAGTGAATTCCAGAAAGTCTCAGGAAACAAAATTAATACACAGAAATCACTTGCATTCCTATATACTAACAATGAAAAATCAGAAGAGAAATTAAGGAATCAATCCCATTCACCATTGCAACAAAAAGAATAAAATATCTAGGAATAAACTTACCTAAGCAGAGAAAAGAACTGTACACATAAAATTATAAGACAGTTATGAAAGAAATCAAAGATGACATAAAGAGATGGAGAAATAGTCCATGTTCCTGGGTAGGAAGAATCAGTAATGTGAAAATGACTATACTGCCAAATGCAATCTACAGATTCAGTGAGACCCCTATCAAATTACCAATGGCATTTTGCACAGGACTAGAACAAAAAATTTCACAATTCATATGGAAACACAAAGGACCCTGAAGAGCCAAAACAGTCTTGAGAAAGAAAAATGGAGCTGGAGGAATTAACCTTCCTGACTTCAGATTATACTACAAACCTACAGTCATCAAGACAGTATGGTATTGGCACAAAAATAGAAATATAGACCAATGGAACAAGATGGGAAACTCAGAAATAAACCTATGCACCTATGGTTACCTTATTTTTGACAAAGGAGGCAAGAATACACAATGGGGCAAAGACAGCCTCTTCAATAAGTGGTGCTGGGAGAACTGGACAGCTACATGTAAAATAATGAAATTAGAACACTTCCTAACACCATACACAAGGATAAACTCAAAATGGATTAAAGACCTAAATGTAAGACCAGAAACTATAAAACTCTTAGAAGAAAACATAGGCAGAACACTCAATGACATTAATCAAAGGAAGATCCTCTATGACCCACCTCCTAGAGTAATGGAAATAAAAACAAAAGTAAACAAGTGGGACCTGATTAAATTTAAAAGCTTTTGCACAGCAAAGGAAACTATAAGCAAGGTGAAAAGACAACTCTCAGGATAGGAGAACATAATAGCAAATGAAACAACTGACAAAGGATTAGTTTCCAAAATATACAAGCAGTTCATACAACTCAATACCAGAAAAACAAACAACCCAATCAAAAAGAAGGAAAAAGACCTAAATAGACATTTATCCAAAGAAGACATGCAGATGGCTAACAAACACATGAAAAGATGCTCAATATCACTCATTACTAGAGAAATCCAAATCAAAACTGCAATGAGTCTTGTCACACTGGTCAGAATGGCCATCATCAAAAAGTCTACAAACAATAAATGATAGAGAGGGTGTGGAGAAAAGGGAACACTCTTGCACTGTTGGTGTGGATGTAAACTGATACAGCTACTACGGAAACGGTATGGCGATTCCTTAAAAAAAGAAAAGAAAAACTAGGAATAAAGCCACCATACCACCCAGCAATCCCACTCCTAGGCATACACCCTGAGGAAACCAAAATTGAAAAAGACACACATACCACAATGTCACTGCAGCACTATTTACAAAAGTTAGAACATGGAAGCAACCTAGATGTCCATCGACAGATGAATGGATAAAGATGTGGCACATAAACACAATGGAATGTTACTCAGCCATAAAAAGGAACACATCTGAGTCAGTTCTAATAAGGTGGATGAACCTAGAGTCTATTATACAGAGTGAGGTAAGTCAGAAATAGCAAGGTAGATATTGTATGCTGCTGCTGCTAAGTCCCTTCAACCGTGTCCGACTTTGTGCAACCCCATACATGGCAGCCCACCAGGCTCCACCGCCCCTGGAATTCTCCAGGCAAGAACACTGGAGTGGGTTGCCATTTCCTTCTCCAATGCATGAAAGTGAAAAGTGAAAGAGAAGTTGCTCAGTCGTGTTCGACTCTTAGCCACCCGTACGACTGCAGCCTACCAGGCTTCTCCATCCCTGGGATTTTCCAGGCAAGAGTACTGGAGTGGGTTGCCATTGCCTTCTCTGAGATATCGTATACTAACGCATATATATTGAATCTAAAAAGATAGTACCAAAGAATTTATTTGCAGAATAGCAATGAGGAAACAGACATAGAGAACAGACTTATGAACACAGGGAGAGGGTGAGATGTATGCAATGAGTAACATGTAAACTTACATTCAGTTCAGTTCAGTCACTCAGTCGTGTCCGACTCTTTGCGACCCCTTCATCTGAGTTAAATTCACCCAGTCCAGTCCATTTTAGTTCACTGATTCCTAAAATGTTGACGTTCACTCTTGCCATCTCCTGTTCGACCACTTCCAATTTGTCATGATTCTTAGACCTAACATTCCAGGTTCCTATGCAATGTTGCTTTTTATAGCATCAGACTTTTCTTCCATTACCATTCACATCCACAAGTGGGTGTTGTTTTTGCTTTGATTCCGTCTCTTCATCCTTTCTGGAGTTATTTCTCCACTAATCTCCAGTAGCATATTGGGCACCTACAGAACTGGGGAGTTCCTCTTTCAGTATCCTATCTTTTTGCCTTTTCATACTGTTCTTAGGGTTCTCAAGGCAAGAATACTGGAATGGTTTGCAGTTCCCTTCTCCAGTGGACCACATTTTGTCAGAACTCTCCACCATGTCCGTCTGTTCTCAGTTCAGTTCAGTTCAGTTTAGTCGCTCAGTGGTGTCCGACTCTCCGCGACCCCGTGAATTGCAGCACGCCCGGCCTCCCTGTCCATCACCAACTCCCGGAGCTCACTCAGACTCATGTCCATCGAGTCAGTGATGCCATCCAGCCATCTCATCCTCTGTCGCCCCCTTCTCCTCCTGCCCCCAATCCCTCCCAGCATCAGAGTCTTTTCCAGTGAGTCAACTCTTCACATGAGGTGGCCAAAGTACTGGAGTTTCAGCTTCAGCATCATTCCCGCCAAAGAAATCCCTGGGCTGATCTCCTTCAGAATGGACTGGTTGGATCTCCTTGCAGTCCAAGGGACTCTCAAGAGTCTTCTCCAGCACCACAGTTCAAAAGCATCAATTCTTCGGCGCTCGGCTTTCTTCACAGTCCAACTCTCACATCCATGCATGACCACAGGAAAAACCATAGCCTTGACTAGATGAACCTTGTTGGCAAAGTAATGTCTCTCTGCTTTTGAATATGCTGTCTAGGTTGGTCATAACTTTTCTTCCAAGGAGTAAGCATCTTTTAATTTCATGGCTGCAGTCACCATATGCAGTGATTTCTAGGTGTCCCTAAACGGCATGGCTTATAGTTTCGTTGAGTTAGACAAGGCTGTGGTCCATGTGATTAGATTGGTTGGTTTTCTGTGTTTGTGGTTTTCAGTCTGTCTGCCCTCTGATGGAGAAGGATAAGAGGCTTATGGAAGCTTCCTGATAGAAGAGACTGACTGAGGGCATTGTCTAGTCTGTGAAAAAATAAGAAATGCAAAGAAAACAAAAGCTCCAAGTGTATACATTCTGATATTCTGACAGTAAAATGTACTTCAGCCAGCACACCAGGTATTGTCAGTGTGGATCTTGTATGTTAATAATCATCTTTGATTCTTGGTTAATCTTTGGAAGTTTAATTTATGAAAATTGTGAGGTAATGATGTAATTATTTGTACAACAAATAGATACTTACTCTATGCTAGGAACAGTTTTAAGGGCTGGATCCCAAAGGGCTGGTATTCTGGTAAAATTCCTGTGTATTCTTCTAAGAACTATATATTTTAACCAAAAGAAAATAAATGAGTGATATTTTTCTTACTTATCAGTTTGATGTAGGAAAGTGTAAAGTAATTTCTGAATTTTTGTGAGAAGGCTTCCAAACTTCTGTTTAAAACATTTTAAAAATTAAATAAGCAAGTAACTTACTGGGAGAGCATTTTCCTTTAATTAGCCATGAAATAATTCTATTCCTATATCGAGATTATGTAGAAATCATAAAATAAACAGAATCTCCCAACGGATGAGGTATACTAAAGCCATAAAATATTGTTAAAACAAATAATATAAATAGTTTCCAAAAGTTATAATATAAATTTTAAAAGGTTGACCTCAGTAATAATAAAAAACAAAAGTTAAATCAGCCATATGCATTTGTTCCTCTAACCGTAGCAAAAATTTGACCTTTTTCGAATCATATTAAGTGTTGGGTGGGAGTGGCTGCACTAGTGTGATCTGGCACAGCTTTTCTGGAAAGCAGTTTGAAAATATGCATGATGGGCTTAAAATATTAAAACTTTTTCTTAATTTTGTTTGAGACACATAACCAAAAAATAATGAGTAATACAGGTAAAGATTTCTATACATGCAAATGGGCAACGGTTCAAGATGGGTCACAGATATTAAGCTTAGGAGGCTGAAAAATTAACTTTGTGACCTAAAATGTAATTAGTTTTTTGAGGCTTCTGGAGATCTTATTTTGATCAACTGTGAATGGATTGAGTAACCTCAGCATGAGCTGCACCATCATTGGAGATGGAATCACCTTCTGTTTCCTAGTTGAGAGATTTTATGCTGGCTTAGCCCCAAAACAGAACTGCAGGGTTTAGAGCTTTCTTACTCTCCTGCCTTCAGAGCTGTACCAAGATTCCTCTAGTCATGGATTAGGTCAGAGCTTACATGTTCCTACTGGAAGCTCTCTGCTGCCATCTCCAGTCCTCTCTTCTCTCTCAGTCCTACCTTCCACCTCCATTTTAGGTTTCAGAACACACACACAAACACAGGAGTGGGAGAGGCAGACAAGAAGTAAAACATCAGTAGATTTCGAATCAGTAATAATAATTGGTAATGTTTATATAGTTTTTTATGTATATTAACTAATCTAATCCTTACAATAACAATAAAATAATAATATCATGAGGTAGATACTGTGATGTTCCTCATCTTACAGATGAGGGAGCTGATGCGAGGTGATTTAACCAAGGTCATACAACTAGTGTGGGGCAGAGCTAGTATTTTTGTGCAAGCAATCTGCATTCAGAATTCTGCTTTTAAGATCACTCTATGATCCTGCCTCTTTAATCAAATGACTGGAGTGCCTGTCCTGACTCTCTTACTTACCGACTAGTGATTAGGAAAGACCAAACATCTCAGAGCCTGAGTTTGATACTGTGAAATGAGTATATAATGATACCAACTGCACCAAAGTGTCATGATGATACAGTGAGGTGAGGTGAAGTTGTGCCAAATGCTTATGGCATCATTGGGCTTTCCTGGTGACTTAGCTGGTGAAGAATCCACCTGCAATGCAGGAGACCTGGGTTCAATCCCTAGGTTGGGAAGATCCCCCGGAGAAGGGAATGGCTACCCTCACCAGTATTCTGGCCTGAAGAATTCCATGGAATTCTATAGTCCATGGATCACAGAGTCGGATACAACTGAGCGACTTTCACTTTATGGCATTATTATTACTCATAAGTATATTAGAATTCCTTGTAAGTTTGTACATTGGCTTTGCAATAATATGTAACTTCTATTTAAAAATGAATAGCAAAGACAAAACTGTGCCCTCCTGAAACATTTTTGAGACTTTTTTAATGTTATAGCATTTTGTGGCTATGCAGCTCACCAGAAAGTTCTGGTCACTGCTTCTTCAGCAAGTTGTCCAGACATCTGTATCATTTGGACACTTGAATGACTCTAGACCAGGGCTCTGCCAGTTGTGGGGTCTACACAGTGAGTTTAACAAAGACTGTTGGCGAGCCCCTTTTGCTGTGGTGAAGCAGCAGCTTAGACTGGGGACAAAGGAACCCACCACCATGCTCCAGTACAGAACACTGTGGATCTCTGGGTATGTAATTTCCAAGTCGGCTTGCCTGTATCTTTGATCCCATGACCTGGTGTCTAAGGAGTGGCTGTGGTACAGAACTTTATGCCAACCACAAGAATGCAATGAGAAGCACATCTTGATCTGCTTTCTCATTTATGTGGTCATTGTGTATACGTTTTGATTCTGCAGAGTAAGAGTTCTAAGAAAAAGAGAAAAATAGTTTTCTCTTATAACTCCAGAATAGAAGTGGAAATGGAAACACTTTTTTCTTGGGTAACTCTTATCTGTACAGTATTTGACAAGTTTCTATATTTATTCATGCAAAATATACATCTATTGTTCCTTTCAATTCCCCTTCTTTTTAAAAGAGATACGAGCTGATTTTATTCTTAACTCTCTCTCTGATCTTCCACTTCTCGTGTTTTAGAGTTGNTTATAACTCCAGAATAGAAGTGGAAATGGAAACACTTTTTTCTTGGGTAACTCTTATCTGTACAGTATTTGACAAGTTTCTATATTTATTCATGCAAAATATACATCTATTGTTCCTTTCAATTCCCCTTCTTTTTAAAAGAGATACGAGCTGATTTTATTCTTAACTCTCTCTCTGATCTTCCACTTCTCGTGTTTTAGAGTTGTACGGATCTGGGTACATCTGGACCCAGCTACACATCTGATTCTACTGTTGGCTGTGAGATTTTGAACCAGTTACTTATCCTTGTGATCTTAGATTTTCTTATCTGTAAATTGAAAATAATAGTGTGTAGCTCTTGGGATAGGTAAGATGATTATGTGGGATAGTGTGTGTAATGCATCTTGCCAGATGACTAGGTAAGTTATAGGGGTAGAGAGCATAGCGTATACAAACACAGGTAGGCATGAAAAACAAGAGCCTAGAACAAAAGTAAGGAGAAGAAAGTATAAGAAATAATCAAATGACATATGAATAAAGAGAAACAGATTTTGTTGTTGAATAAAGCAGCAGGTTTAGAATTCAAAATAAGATTTTTGTCATTTTTCCCAAAACTACATAATCAGAACAGAAACTGGACTATTGGCCATACCTAAGTTCCTTAGCAGATCAAAATCACAGGCTTTCTTTTACATGTATCTCAGACATCTCAAGGGACTTCCCTGGTGGCTCAGACAGTAAAGCGTCTGTCTACAAGGCGGGAAACCCGGGTTCGATCCCTGGGTCGGGAAGATCCTCTGGAGAAGGAAATGGCAATCCACTCCAGTACTATTGCCTGGAAAATCCCATGGACAGAGGAGCTTGGTAGGCTACAGTCCATGGGGTCACAAAGAGTCGAACACGACTGAGCAACTTCACTTTCAGACATCTCAGACATCTGTTAGCTCCAGGAATTTTGCCTTGATGTCATTATGGGAGGAGGCCCTTTAAGAAAGTCAGATAGAAGAGTAGAGACCTTTACTACTTATCAGGATGAGAAGGTAGATATGATAGCCAGTTTTGAAGGACTGTTTGAATTGAGTATTGATAGTAAGCTTTTCGAAGGGGTCGCAGTATTTATTTAGTAAATATCTATTTTTGTTAGGGCTTCCCGGTGGCGCTAGTGGTAAAGAACCCACCGGGCAGTGCAAGAGACAATAGAGACGTGGATTTGTTACCTGGGTGGGGAAGATCCCTTATAGGAGGGTGGCAACCCACTCCAGTATTCTTGCCTGGAGAATCCCATGGAGAGAGGAGTCTGGCGGGTACCGTCCATAGGGTTGCAAAAGTCGTATATGACTGAAGCGACTTTAGCATGCAACACATTTTTGTTAGGAAGTAAATGTACAGTGTTATTACATTATTTTGAAGGGGCAGAACTTCCCATCAGAGGGGAATAGATAGGTAGGTATTGCCTTAAGGAAGTATTACAAGCAAAGGAGACAATATCCTATCCTATTCATCTATGATATCATAGGTGAATGAAATATGAATCTTGACATAGGAAAATGTTTAAGTTAATAATTATTTTAACCAACCATTCCCAAATATGGTGGCTTTAAACTATAGCAGCCATTTATCATTTCTCGTAATTCTTCCGGTGACCTGGTTATTCTTCTGCTGGTTTTGGTTTATCTCTCTCATGTGATTGCAGTGAAATGATGTGTGGCTGGAGTCATGTGGAGCCTCATTTGGGATGTTGGTATGACTGGGTTCTTCTTTTTCATACATTCACAAAGCTTCTTCCCTTCCACAACTGATATCTGTATGCTGTGCTTAGTTGCTCAGTCATGTCCGACTCTTTGCAACCCGCCAGGTTCCTCTGTCCATGGGGATTCTCAAGGCATGAATGGTGGAATGGTTTGCCATGCCCTCCTCCAGGGAACTGATCAGTCTACATGATGGTAAAAATCAGCATTCAAGAGAAAGAACATGGAATCTGCTAGTTCTCTTAGAAGCAAAGTTCTGAACTGACTCAGCATCATTTCCACTGCATTCTCTTTGTTACTGTGAATCATAAACCAAGGTATGTTGGGAAATTAGCTCTCTAAACAAATAGAAAAATCCCACTAGTTTGTAGTGCTATGAATGTGACATCACTGAACACAAAATGGGAAGAGATGTGTACAGTTCTTTCTCAAGAGCTGATATGAGCTGGCTCTGTATACCTCTGGCCAACCAAGAATCATCATGGGAGAGGACTACCAGTCTAGACCACCAGAAGATGTGGTTCACTGAAGGCCATCTTTGGAGACCATCACAGAAGCAAACAGTTGAATGTAAAAGACAGTTTCATAAATATCTCATTATGTTATTAGTGTTCAGCAAGATGTGGTAAAATATTATATTAAATGGGTATGATCAGAAAGCTATAGGAGTATAGAGAAAATGACTGATTCTGCCAAGGGATATCAATAAAGATTCACAGTAGAGATGGTGATTAAGCTGAGTCTTTAAGAGTTCAGCAGGGAGAAAATGGGAAGAAGATATCCAGTTAAGGGGGACAGTATGTACAAGTCCTGGAATCGTTCAAGTAAGATAACTTGAAGAGTGTAAAATATTTCCTTTCTCAACTGATTGTAGTGGATTAATCTTGGCTAGTGGAGATTTCTGTCCATTGTTCACATAAATCAGACCATGTGGCTCAACTTTTGGAAAAGTATCTGGTCCTTATAAGTAGAAAGTCCCTAGAGAGCAGATATAGAATCAGTTCAGTTCAGTTCAGTTCAGTCGCTCAGTCGTGTCCGACTCTGCGACCCCATGAATCGCAGCACGCCAGGCCTCCCTGTCCATCAGCAACACTCGGAGTTCACTCAGAATCGAGTCCATCGAGTCCATGATGCCATCCAGCCATCTCATCCTCGGTCGTCCCCTTCTTCTCCTGCCCCCAATCCCTCTCAGCATCAGAGTCTTTTCCAATGAGTCAGCTCTTTGCATGAGGTGGCCAAAGTACTGGAATTTCAGCTTTAGCATCAGTCTTTCCAAAGAAATCCCAGGGTTGATCTCCTTCAGAATGGACTGGTTGGATCTCCTTGCTGTCCAAGGGACTCTCAAGAGTCTTCTCCAACACCACAGTTCAAAAGCATCAATTCTTCGGTGCTCAGCCTTCTTCACAGTCCAACTCTCACATCCATACATGTCTACTGGGAAAACCATAGCCTTGACTAAACGGACCTTAGTCGGCAAAGTAATGTCTCTGCTTTTGAATATACTATCTAGGTTGGTCATAACTTTTCTTTCAAGGAGTAAGCTTCTTTTAATTTCATGGCTGCAATCACCATCTGCAATGATTTTGGAGCCCCCCAAAATAAAGTCTGACACTGTTTCCACTGTTTCTCCATCTATTTCCCATGGAGTGATGGGACCAGGTGCCATGATCTTCGTTTTCTGAATGTTGAGTTTTAAGCCAACTTTTTCATTCTCCTCTTTTACTTTCATCAAGAGGCTTTTTAGTTCCTCTTCACTTTCTACCATAAGGGTGGTGTCATC
>SJYX01011622.1:66205-82720 GCA_006410675.1 Oreotragus oreotragus
ATTGTGATCCACACAGTCAAAGGCTTTGGCATAGTCAATAAAGCAGAAATAGATGTTTTTCTGGAACTCTCTTGCTTTTTCCATGATCCAGTGGATGTTGGCAATTTGATCTCTGGTTCCTCTGCCTGTTCTAAAACCAGCTTGAACATCAGGGAGTTCACGGTTCACATATTGCTGAAGCCTGGCTTGGAGAATTTTGAGCATTACTTTACTAGCGTGTGAGATGAGTGCAATTGTGTGGTAGTTTGAGCATTCTTAGGCATTGTCTTTCTTTGGGATTGGAATGAAAACTGACCTTTTCCACTCCTGTGGCCACTGCTGAGTTTTCTAAATTTGCTGGCATATTGAGTGCAGCACTTTCACAGCATCATCTTTCAGGATTTGAAATACCTCTACTGGAATTCCATCACGTCCACTAGCTTTGTTCGTAGTGATGCTTTCTAAGGCCCACTTGACTTCACATTCCAAGATGTCTGGCTCTAGATGAGTGATCACACCATCATGATTATCCAGGTCGTAAAAATGTCTCCAGTGATAAGATTATGAAAATTCTTGAATGTAGTTTAAGAAGTCTAGAATTTTGTGATTTAAGGGAAAATTGTTGGAGAGGAAGACAGTGAAAATAAAGGTTCAAGAAGTTATAGAAAGATATCAAGTAGAGGATGAAATGGGTCAAGAACACATGTTTAAGGGTTACCTCGTGGACAGAAGTGGAGGAGGAGGTACATCCATGATAAATAAGCACATGAATGGATACATTAAAGGGCAATATGGCAAAGATGAAGAAGCTTAAGCTTGACACACTTCTTTTCTCCTCTGAGGGGGATGGCAGGAGCACCTCTCTAACCAAGGAATCCAAACTTGAGCTCACAAGGTCTGTCTGAGATAAGTATGCAAAGATTTGGATCCCAGTCCCATGTATTCCCAGCTGGATGACTTCTGATGAGTTTCTTAATTTATCTCAGTCTCAGTTTCCATATCTGCAAATTGTGGGTGCTAAGATTATTTACCCCAACATAGACTTATTATAAGGTCGAAATAGATAGTCAATGTAACATGCTTAAACAAGTGTTAGACATTATAATTATTGGTACAAACTCGAATTGACTCTCTTCTGTCTTTTCTTTTACCTTCTATATTTTGAAAATGCTTATTTGATTCATTTATTTAACATTTTAATATTTCTTCCAACAAAAAGCTTTTTAAAAATTTTAACATTTAACGGTGTATCCTTTGAATATATCTGACCTTCAGCTACAACATAATTTACTGAAATAATTTCATCCAGCAGAACGATCCCTCAGAGATATCTGAGAGACTGTATCCTGGGCTTACGTCCTCAAATAAATGCCCCAAATAAAACGTAATGCTCAAAAAAGAATTTAATCCATAAATATTATTTTAGCTCAACACTCAAGAATATTAGACTCATGGACATGCCATGACATTTTAAGATTAACAAAATCCTGTCTTAAATCCATATCTGGGAGAACGTTTGATATAATCTTTATGCCTGGAGCAAGGAAGTTTTACAGATTAATTTCTATGAGATTTTCATCCTATTACTTCTAATTTTGGATAGGCCTAAGACCATCTGTGACTTTATGGGAGGGAGCTCAGGGTCTGAACTGAAATACCTCTATACATCACTCTAACCAGCTGGCTATCCTCAGACGCCTACTAGGTAGGTTTCCACCAATCCTACGTCGAGTTGAGTCTAGGCATCGAATATGGCTTAATTTATCTAGAAATAATTTTATCCCAGCAAGGTACTTTGAAATATGTATGTGTGTGTAAGAAAGGCAGAAAGAAGAGGAGAAAGGGAGAAAGAGAACAAGAAAGGAAGCAAGAAGAAATGGGGAAGATGCACAGAGAGGGAATAAGAAGAGACGTTAATGAATTGTTTTCTAGCCTTACGTTTAAAGTATCTATATTCTTCTTTTTCTCAGTCCAGAAAGTCCCAAGCTAATATGGGAGCGCTTATGTTTTAACCGTCAACTGAGTTTGAATACTGGGAGAGCAAAAGTTGCTGAGCGTTACCAAAAATATAACTCTCATGGAAGGGAGAAAGGACGTGTGTCAGGAGACTAGGTAGAAAGTATGTTATGGACCTAATATGCCTAAAGTTGCAAAGATAATGGTGTTGGAGCCAGGATTTGACCCCACTTAGTCTCTGAATCCTGAGCAAGGCTCTTAGTTATTCCACTATAGGACCTCCCATTCAGATGTGGTATTAATAATACTAGGTCAAAAATAGATGTGATAATGATAGAGTGACTTCTCTCACTGAAGTTGGTCATAGTGGAGTGACCACAGTTTGATCCCACCATCAGTATGCACTCACAATGCATATGTGGAGTTACAGAGTTGAACTATTCTTCCCTAGAGCCAAATATGTTTAGAACTTTAGAGTTATTATAATAACAATAACCCCTTTTTGTGGTATATACTCTTTTAAAATGCTGTTGAATACTTTCCAGTGTTCATGATTATTAGATTCTTTTTTTTTGCATAACAATCATAAGTGACATTGTTTCTAGTTTTATTTTTTTGGTAGCATTTTTGTTAGATTTGGTTTCACTCGTTTGCTAATTTTACAGAAAAAAAATTAGAAAGTTTTTTTTTTCTTCTCTGTGCCCTGGAACAGTTTAATATTCTCATCACTTGTCATTTAAAATTATTATAGAATTTACCCATAAAGCTGTATATTTACAGTGACTTTTAAAGGATACACTCTGGCAGTTCTTAGTACTTAGCTACAGTAATTGATTTATTGGTTTTATATATCATCTGGGATCAATTTGGGAACTTTTTAGTTTTTTAGAAACCATCCAGTTCTTTGTTACTGAATTTATATGCATAAAGTTGACCAAGTTATTATCTTACAATTCTAAGATAAGTTGCTCTAAGTTCAGTTGCTCAGTCATGTCCGACTCTTTGTGGTCCCAAGAATCGTAGCATGCCAGGCCTCCCTGTCCATCACCAGCTCCTGGAGTCCACCCAAACACATGTTCATTGAGTTGGTGATACCATCCAATCATCTGTGACAGTGGCTATTTCTCAGTTTTATTTTCTCCCTCTCTAATTGCTTAGGCAATGCATGGTTTGCATATTTTAATGTTTGTTCATTTTTCAAGGAACAAGTTTTTAAATGCATTTATTTTTTCAAATATTTTCCTGTTTTCTGATCGATTAATTTTGGATTTTATTTTTGGTATTTGTTTTCTTCTGTTTACCTGATAATTATTTTGATTTTCCTTTTAGAGCTTTCTTTTGTTCTTGTTTAGTAGTTTTTTGTATTTTAGGCTATGAATTTTCTTCTGACTTATAGATACATTAAACTTTCATTTATTTCATTATTTTTAGGTATTGTGTAGTTTGATTTAATTTTCATTAAATTTCCATTTGAATTCCTCATGAATTGAGAGAGATTCTAAAATTTTCAAGTGACAAAGATTTTTTTAAAAAATTGTCATTAGTTTCTAATTTTACTGAATTGTGATGAATATGCTCTAAACTGTTTTTACTCTTGGTACTGAGGCTTTCTATCTAGCGTGTGTGGTTTTAATTATATCCTTTGATAAGATTCATTGACATTCTAACCCCCAGTATCTGGGAATATGACCTTATTTGGAAATAGAGTCTTTGATGTAATCAAGTTGAAATGAGGCCATGCTAGATTAAGGTTGGTCTAATCCAATGATTGGTCCTTTTAAAAAGAATAGTATTTGGACAGAGAGACACACCGGAAAAACACCTTGTAATAGTAGAGACAGAATTTGTGACACACTCACAAGCCAACGAACCCTGCAGATTGGTGGCAACCATTACAAGCTAGAGAGAGGCAAGAAAGGATCCTCCTCTGGATCAAGTGTTCAGTTGATTTCAGTTCAGTTGCTCAGTCATGTCCGACTCTTTGTGGTCCCAAGAATCGTAGCATGCCAGGCCTCCCTGTCCATCACCAGCTCCTGGAGTCCACCCAAACACATGTTCATTGAGTTGGTGATACCATCCAATCATCTGTGACAGTGGCTATTTCTCAGTTTTATTTTCTCCTTCTCTAATTGCTTAGGCAATGCATGGTTTGCATATTTTAATGTTTGTTCATTTTTCAAGGAACAAGTTTTTAAATGCATTTATTTTTTCAAATATTTTCCTGTTTTCTGATCGATTAATTTTGGATTTTATTTTTGGTATTTGTTTTCTTCTGTTTACCTGATAATTATTTTGATTTTCCTTTTAGAGCTTTCTTTTGTTCTTGTTTAGTAGTTTTTTGTATTTTAGGCTATGAATTTTCTTCTGACTTATAGATACATTAAACTTTCATTTATTTCATTATTTTTAGGTATTGTGTAGTTTGATTTAATTTTCATTAAATTTCCATTTGAATTCCTCATGAATTGAGAGAGATTCTAAAATTTTCAAGTGACAAAGATTTTTTTAAAAAATTGTCATTAGTTTCTAATTTTACTGAATTGTGATGAATATGCTCTAAACTGTTTTTACTCTTGGTACTGAGGCTTTCTATCTAGCGTGTGTGGTTTTAATTATATCCTTTGATAAGATTCATTGACATTCTAACCCCCAGTATCTGGGAATATGACCTTATTTGGAAATAGAGTCTTTGATGTAATCAAGTTGAAATGAGGCCATGCTAGATTAAGGTTGGTCTAATCCAATGATTGGTCCTTTTAAAAAGAATAGTATTTGGACAGAGAGACACACCGGAAAAACACCTTGTAATAGTAGAGACAGAATTTGTGACACACTCACAAGCCAACGAACCCTGCAGATTGGTGGCAACCATTACAAGCTAGAGAGAGGCAAGAAAGGATCCTCCTCTGGATCAAGTGTTCAGTTGATTTCAGTTCAGTTGCTCAGTCATGTCCGACTCTTTGTGGTCCCAAGAATCGTAGCATGCCAGGCCTCCCTGTCCATCACCAGCTCCTGGAGTCCACCCAAACACATGTTCATTGAGTTGGTGATACCATCCAATCATCTCATCCTCTGTTGTCACCTTCTCCTTCTGCTCTCAATCTTTCTCAGCATCAGGATATTTTCCAGTGAGTCAGCTCTTCGCATCAGGTGGCCAAAGTATTGGAGTTTCAGCTTCAACATCAGTCCTTCCAATGAACACCCAGGACTGATCTCCTTTATGATGGACTGGTTGGATCATTTTGCAGTCCAAGGGACTCTCGGGAGTCTTCTCCAACACCACAGTTCAAAAGCATCAATTCTTTGGCACTCAGCTTTCTTTATAGTCCAACTCTCACACCCATATGTGACCACTGGAAAACCATAGCCTTGACTAGATGGACCTTTGTTGGCTCTGCTTTTTAATATGCTGTCTAGGTTGGTCATAACTTTCCTTCCAAGGAGTGTCTTTTAATTTCATGGCTGCAATCACCATCTGCAGTGATTTTTGGAACCCAGAAAAACAAAATCAGCCACTGTTTCCACTGTTTCTCCATCTATCTGCCATGAAGTGATGGGACTGGATGCCATGATCTTAGTTTTCTGAATGTTGAACTTTAAGCCAATTTTTTCACTCTCCTCTTTCACTTTCATCAAGAGGCTCTTTAGTTCTTCACTTTCTGCCATAAGGGTGGTGTCATTTGCATATCTGAGGTTATTGATATTTCTCCCAGCAATCTTGATTCCAGCTTGTGCTTCCTCCAGCCCAGTGTTTGTCATGATGTACTCTGCATATAAATTAAATAAGCAGGGTGACAATATACAGCCTTGACGTACTCCTTTTCCTATTGGATCAAGTGTAATCCTGATGATATTTTGATTTTGGACTTTTAGACTCCGGATTTGTGAAAGAATAAATTTGTGTTTTTTTTAAAGCCACCTAGTCTGTAGTACTCTGTTATGACAGCCCTCAGAAATGAATGCTGTTATTATTGTTCAAGTGTACAGTCATCTCCGACTCTTTGCAACCCCATGGACTGCAGCACAACATGCTTCCTTGTCCTTCAGCATCTCCTGGAATTTGCTCAAACTCAGGTCCGTTGAGTCGGTGATACTATCCAACATCTCATCCTCTGTTGTCCCTTTCTCTTCCTGCCTTCAATCTTTCCCAGTGTCTGGGTCTTTTCCAGTGAGTTGGCTCTTCACATCAGTTGGTCAAAGTATCAGAGCTTCAGCATCAGTCCTTCCAGTGAATATTCAGACTTGATTTCCTTTAGGGTTGATTGGCTTGATCTCCTTGCTGTCTAAGGGACTCTCAAGAGTCTTCTCCAGCATCACAGTTCAAAAGTATCAGCTCTTTGGCACTCAGCCTTTTTTTACTGTCCAGCTCTCACATCCATACATGACTACTGGAAAAGCCATAGCTTCGACTGCACAGACCTTTGTAGGCAAAGTAATGTCTCTGTTTTTATTACACTGTCTAGGTTTGTCATAGTTTCCCCCCCCGCAAGGGGCAAGTGTCTTTTAATTTCATGACTGCAATATAAATATGGGAATTCTTTGTATATAAGTGATGGCTGAAGTCCTGGGTTAGTATGAAGCTACCAAGGAAAAATACACAGCTGCAGTGTCTGATAGCCACTAGTCACATGTAATTATTTAAATTTAGCCTTGAGCTAATGGGCTTCCTTGATGGCTCAGAAGGTAAAGCATCTGCCTGCAATGAGGAGACCTGGGTTCAGTCCCTGAGTGAGGAAGATCCCCTGAAGAAGGAAATGGCAACCCACTCCAGTATTCTTGCCTGGAGAACTCCATGGACAGAGGAGCCTAGTAGGTTACAGTCCTTGGGGTCGCAAAGAATTGGACATGACTGAATGACTAACACACAATTAAAATAAAATAAAATAAAAAATTCAGTTTCTTAGTTGTATTAGTCACATTTCAACACTCAAAAGCTGCATGTGACTTATAGTTACCACATTGGATAAGCACAGGTTATAGAACATTTCCATCATCATAGAAAGTTGTATTGGACAGCAGTAGTATAACAGAGTGAAAAGAACAGAGATTTGAAATGTATCAGAACCCTAATATTATTTATATCTGTGTGGTCACTAAGAGAGCCTAACAAAAATAGAATGAGGAGGCACCTTCATCCATTAAGTGCCTTTTAATGGGCTAAGACTAGAGGGTTTTATATGTTATTGCTGATTCTCAAGCTCTTCTGTAACTTTGGTAATATTCATTATTTTTTTTATTGAGGTTTGTTATGGTTAATTTTCCTAAGACCTCAAACTAGTAAATGACTATGTTGAAATTATAACCCAGGTGTACATAATATTTCAAATCCAATGATTTTTCAGTTGCCGCAGGCTGCCCATCTTAAGGGGCCTCCCAGGTTGCACTGGAGATAAAGAATCCGCCTGCCAGGCCCAAGACTTAAGACACGTGGATTCAATCCCTGGGTCGATAAGGTCCCCTAATAAAGAAAGGACAACCCACTCCAGTGTTCTTGCCTGGAAAAACCCTAGGGACAGAGGAGCCTGGTGGGCTGCAGTCTTGGGGTCACAAAGAGTCAGACACAACTGAATGACTAAGCACATGTACACTGAGCACACCCATCTTAAGAAAACACAGAGAAAATGATGCCAAGAAAAAAGGGACTTTCATGAGTGCGTGAATGATAAATGGCACCAAAGAGTCAAGTAAAGGCAGATCAGAAAAGTGTCCATTGAATTAAAATGTTGTCACAGACTTTGTTGAGAACATTTTCAATATAGCGTAGGAACTGAAAGCCCTATCAGAGTGAACTGAGAGTAGCAATACAGCCATTGGAGCATAGGCCATTTTAACTTATTCTTTTAAGAGATTACATGTAGGTGATTCTTTCTTTACACAAAAGATGACTCATTGAAAAGACATTTCAGATTTTTATAAATTATATATTAAATGGCCTAAGGTTGCACCTTTCACTTGGTCTAGTCACTGAAATGCAAAATATTTTTTCTAGTTTTTCCACAAGGATTAGAAATATGTGCCTTGCTTACCTAATGCAGAGTCTTGAGTATTAAATGAAATATTTAACAGTGAACTGAGAAGTGATAAGGAATATAATATGCTATTCCTAATTGATCAGACAAAAACAGTACTTAAATAAGAATTTTATGCATCTAGTGGACTTTTCGTTTAATGTTATCAGCTCTGTATCTCTGGAGAAGAATAGAAAAATACACTAGCATTTGTTGAATTCTCCCAGCCTGCCTTCCAGCTTGACATTTGAGTTTTTGATCCATGGACATCTGTGAATAGTTCTGATTTAAATTTTATTCTGGACTTCCCTGGTGGTCCAGGTGGTTAAGAATCTGCCTGCCAGTGCAGAGGACATGGGTTTGATCCCTGGTTCGCACGTGCTGTGGAGCAGCTAAACCTGTGAACCACAACTAGTGAGCCTGCGTGTCAAAACTACTGATGTGCATATACTCTAGAGCCTGTGCTCTGCAGCAAGAGACCCCATTGCAGTGAGAGGCCTGCACACAGCCAAGAGAGAATCAAAATAAGAAAAATTTTTATTCCTTGACTGATCCCATCAAAGCTAGAAGAGACAACTTTTCTCCTCTCCAGAATGTTTAAAATAAGAGGAAAATAGTTTAAACTTCCTTTCTGAGAAAACTCAGCTTGTGTGATATGTATTTCTAATTGTTTTGTTAACTAGATAAGTACCTATATATAGAGAACCTGATACCATTGTGGAAAAACTTAACATTAGTTCTCAAGGAAGCAAATTCCATTGATTACATTAACTGGAGAACTCATAGGATTGTTTGCTTTTGAGCAATGCTGATGACTGGAGGGCAGAGTGTTGCTAGGAACTACCATGATTTTGTTAAAGTGAAGATGAGCGGGAAACGATGTGTATTTGTCACTACACCATAGAAAAACCTGAAAGGACTTCTCAGGTGCTTCTCCAGACCTGAATTATCAGCTGAGAATATTTCCTGTCCTGCAAAAAGTTTAACTCTCACTAACGTCTTACTGCGTGTATCCTAACTATGTCTGAAGTAACTCCAAGGAAAATCCTTAATATTTTCAGTCAGAATAAATCAGAAAAGGGGTATAAATTTTGTTAGTAAAGTATTTCTTAGTATCTTCTGAAATTTTTCTAGTTGCCTTAAGGCATATGGAACCCACAACAAGTTTACTGGAAACATCAGTTATTGAATAAACATCTTACCGTAATTGAATGTTAGTGTCACACAGTTCAGACCACAGGCCCTGCCAGCCCAGAGAAAGGGTTGCTTGTAGCAAACTGTGCACTGACAGGAAGCAAACTTCTCAATAGTGCCCCCCACAGTACTCTGGCCTTAAGTTGCAAGAGAAAAGAATTACAACCACTGCCCCAACAAGTGGCCACCAAGTTGCTATCACAGAAATAGTCTATGAGGACCAGCTAAAATATGAAGGAGACAGAAGTCCTGGTGGGATTTTCTAAAATTCATTTTTAGTATTTATATATATATATATATATATATATATATTTTTTTTTTTTTGCTTGAGGTTTGTCATGTTACTGATAAATGGTCACAGTAAGGTGCTGAGGAAATCCCCAACCTCAGTCTTGGGGGTAGCCATTGATTTGGACTCTATTTACTGACATATTAGCAGAAGTGATATGAAATTCCTCTTTTTTAAAATGTGGTTTTAAGTCCCCATCTAATGACCACGAATCCATGTAAGTTTGAGTGCTAGTCTCCTGACTCAGACAGATAGGGGAAACTCATTATCTATGCCCCGGATAGAATATCATTGTTACTACGTTGGGTGTGATCCTTGACTGGCTTTTGCATGTCCCTAGTCCCAGTAGCAAGATTGATTTATGAAGTGATGCTTAATTAGCCCTTATAACAACAAGGTTTCTACCTTTCTATTTAGAGCTTATCCTCTTATCTGTGTATTGCCCCACCTCTGACTTCCTTGGGGTGATCTACAGTTCATTTTTCTGAACCTCCAAAAGTACTCTATTCTCCTCCAACAAATAGAGAAAAAGCAAATAAATAAATGACCCTTCTACATATGTTCACTCACCTCTACTAATAGTATCTTAAATTACAAACCCAGTAACATTATTACCTAAGGAGAATGTTTATATTTTGCCAGTCAGACCCTGTGTTCACTGTGTATGTGTATCCCTGTATCAGAGATGAGCCCTGAATGCTGTCATAGTCTTTGAGTCACAAGTTGACTTAACCTTATGTTAAGTAAGCCCAGAGTGTGGACTTAGGCTTTTTCTTGATCCTGGTCTGCATTGTTTCTCTGTCTGGTGGCTCAGAATCCCTTCTGTGACTGGTTCAGTTCAGTTCAGTCGCTCAGTCGTGTCCGACTCTTTGCGACCCCATGAATTGCAGCACGCCAGGCCTCCCTGTCCATCACCATCTCCCGGAGTTCACTCAGACTCACGTCCATCAAGTCCGTGATGCCATCCAGCCATCTCATCCTCGGTCACAAATCCCCTAGGGACTAAAACTACAATGCCTTGATTACTTCTTGAAAGCTCTCTTTCTCTAGGTCTGGATTTGACTTTGTCTCTAGTGGGGATTCCTATTACATATGGACAGATTTTCTGCAGTACATCATTGTCAGCTGACTGTCACACATGTCATACATGTCATATCATATAGTGTATCATCCAAATAGTAGCTACTGTGTGTCTAGGGTTATTACTAAAATGAAGATAGTATTTGGGCTTCATGAATTTTTTTTTTTTTTTTAGCCAGATGCTAAGTAAGGAAATGATGAGTTCTGGTATTCTCAGAAGCTACTGTCTTTGTTTTGTGCCTGCCAGGATTGCTAGATGTGAATGGCTGAGCTATTGCCATTTTAAAGAAAAAAAATGGCGCTCTGGTTTCCTTTTTTCCTACTCTGGATCCAGTCTGGCTTGGAAGGGAGCGTGGCCGTTACCAGCCCTCAGCACTGGAGAGACCATTCTTTTAAATCATGTAGACCCTAAAGCAGCAATGCCACCATTCCCTTGGCTTCCAGCGTTATGGTGACTCCTGCTTTATGATGACTCTTGGCTTCTCTTTCATGTTGAAGTCAGTTTGGACTGCTTCTGCGTTTATCATGCATTTGTTGTTTAATTATTAAGTTGTGTCTGACTCTTCTGTGATCCCCATGGACGTAGCCCAATAAAGTCTTCTGCCCATGGGATTTCCCAAGCAGAATATTGGAGTAGGTTGCCATTTTCTTCTCCAGGGAATCTTCTTGACCCAGGGATTGAACCTGTGTCTTCTGTATTGGCAGGCGGATTCTTTACCACTGAGCGACCAGTGAAGCCCTTGTCATGCGTGTCCCTTTGTAGTTATGATTTGGGGATACTGACTGCCTGCATATCAGAGGTCATTCATAAGCTAGTCTCAACAACCTATGCTAACCCCTTCCCAGTTTCCTCTCTTCACCATCTGTCTTGTGTGTGTTGCGGGGGGTGGTGGGTGACAGTCCCATCTAAAGTATGACCATTGCCCCTTCCAGGTTCAGCTCAGCATTAAAAAATATGAAGAAAAAAAGCAGAAAAAAACACTTTAATAAGCAAAATGAGTTAAATGTAGAAATGATGGTCATTTATTCAGAGAAGATATGCCATTATCTATTTGTTTTTAATGTGTTGATAGTAACATTAATACAATAATAGCAATTAATGCTAGTAATCACAAGTGCTACATATGCACTGTCTCATTGATTCTTCACAACATCCTGTGCTATGATTGTTTGTGTTTTTCTTGTTTGGAGGAACTTGGGGAACTGAGTTGCTTCATCTAAACCACAAGTCATTAAGTGATAGAATGAGGACTTGGCTTTAATTGTGTTAGATCCTATGACCTAAATGAGCTCTTTACTTCTACACCTAAGTAACCAAATGGAAAAGAGTCCTAGAAAATCTGGTGTTGGCTGGCTAAACAGAGCCATTTAAATCTTAGCCTGAGAAGTTTGTGTTTGATTTCACAGGCAGTAGATGGTTAACCACAGATATTTTGAGTCTGTGATTAATGTGGTAAATTCACTTTAGGAAGACTGATTGGATATTAATGGACAGGAGAGATAACCAGATGAAAGTCAGAGACACAAAGACTCTGAAAATGTATTCCAATAAAATACGTAGATCTTATTTGACAAAGTTATAAAACCTTATACTGAAAAATATCTCTAAGTGGAGAGATATAGTGTTTTTAAATATTTATAGACAAGAAGACTCATCACTATAAACTCAGTTCTTCCCTCTCCAATCGAGCTATAGAATCAATGAGATTCAGTCAGTACCTCACAGATTTTTGTTAAATAGTTCTTTACATATTCTAAAATGAATATGTCAAATTAAAGCAAAAAAAACCCAAAATACTGCTATAGAACACTAACTACTTGGTTATAAGACATTATGATTTATGAGTGTACATCTGAGCTTTGAACAGCATAGGAATTAGGAGTGCCAACCCTCCCTGAGGTTGAAAATCCATGTGTAACTTTACAGTCAGTCCTGCATATCCATAGTTCTACATCCTTGATTCAACCAACCCTGGATGGTGTAGTATTGTAGTGCATGTTTGTTGAAAACAGTTCACATATAAGTATACCTGTACAGTTCAATCTTATGTTATTTAAGGATCAGCTGTATAATAATTAAGATAGTGTGGTATTTGTGCACAATAGCAGACAATGAAGAGTCTAATAACAAACCAAAGTATATATGGAAACTTGATATATTACAGAGGTGGCATTAAAGGATTAAATATTAAAAAGGGAATTATATATTTGACTACATTAAACTTAAGAACTTCTATTCATTAAAGAGTCCAATACACTGTAACTGGAAGAAAGCTGCTAGCTACAGTATTACCAAGAAAGCCTTAGTATCTCGACTATATAAAGCACCTAAAGTGATAAAGAAATAACTGCTCACTTAGTCAATGAGCACAAGAAAAAAGTAGGTATTTTATAGAAGAATAAATATTTGTGATAAATATATCTATGTGGAGGGGTGCTTAATCATCAGTAATCTGAAAAGGCAAGTTAGAACCATAGTGAGATGTCATTTTACATCTGTTAGTTGGAAAAAATTAAGAAGTCTGATGGTACTAGGTGTAAAAAATTGTGTATTAACACTTTATTGGAGCAAGTAGCATAAAAACATTGAAAAACATGCTTTCAGTGCTATAAAAAGCATTGAAAAACAATTCAGCTTTATTTTGTAAATCTATTTCTATTCCAGGGGCTTCCCATGTGAAGCTAATGGTAAAGAACCTGCCTGCCAATGCAGGAGATGAAAGAGATGCAGGTTTGATCCCTGGTTTGGGAAGATCTCCTGGAGGATGGCATGGCAACCCACTGCAGTATTCATGCCTAGAGAATCCCATGGACAGAGGAGCCTGGTGGGCTATGGTCTGTGGGGTCTCAAAGAGTTGGACACAACTGAAGCGACTTAGCATACACATACACACACACATTCATATTCTGTGACCCAGAAATTATAGGCATACACCTTAGAAAAGTTTTTTCTCAGATTTTAATGCTCATAGTAGTCTTGGTAAAATACAGATTTGCAGTTAGCCAAAAAAAGATTAAATTTTTAAAATCCATAATTTTAAAAGAAACTGAAAAACATAATTTATTCATCTACTGAACAAATATTTATTGAGCAGAGCACTTACTGTATGCCAGCTAATTTTATAGCATTAAGAATACAACAATGAAAAGAAAGAAGAAAAGACAAAACAAGGCCCTGGCTGCATGGAGCATATATTCTAGTGTACATGTTGTGAGAGAAGGGGTATTAGGCACTAAATAAATAAATATATATAGTTTGTCTGATAGTATGTCTAAATGCTTTGCAAAAAATTTGACCGAGAAGGGAGATAGGGAATTCTGCAGATGTAGTAGTTGTAATTTTAAATATACTAATAGTTATTAGGGCAAATCTCCTTGAGAAACTGAAAATTGACTAAGAACCTGGAAGAGGTGAGGGAATGAGCCATGCAATTATCTGAGGGGCAAATTCATGTGCAAAGGCCCTAAGGAGAAATTATGCTTTGTGTGATAGACGAATGACAAGGAAATTAGTGTGGCTAGATCTGAATGATTAAGAGGAAGAGAAATAAGAGATAAAATCAGAGAGGTAGAAGGGCCTTGATCATGTAAGAGCCTTGTAGACCATTGAAATGATTTTGGTTTTTATTCAGAGTCAAATGAAAAGCCACTGGAGGCTGTTAAGTAGATGAGTGATATTATGTGGTTCACAGAAAACAGCATCATTCTGGTTACTGTGTTGAAAATATACTAATTGGATGAAGGCCAAGTATAAAATAAAGGAGAACAAGTAGGAAGTTACTGTAATAAGCCAAGAGAATAATGATGGTAACTGAAAGCTGGGAGAGTGGCAAGACATGGATTTTTTGGTGAGATTTTAAATGTAGAGCTGGTGGAATTTTTGAAGAACTGAATATGAGGTCTAAAGAAAATGGTTTCCTTTTGTCCTAAGACAGTGGAAAATAGTGTTGCCTTTTACTGAGATAGGGAAGACTGACTGCTGAAGGAACATTTGGGAAAAAGAGTGAATATCTTATGGTTAGGTTTGGGCATGTTATGTTTAAGATGTTTTAAGAGGAGGTGTTTGTTACAGAGGGCTTCCCTGATAGCTCAGTTGGTAAAGAATCTGCGTGCATTGCAGGAGACCTGGGTTCAGATAATTGATTATGCCAGTCTGGAGTGAGAGAGAGGTCTGGGTTGAAGGTATAATTTTGGAAGTCATTACCATGTAAGTGGTATATATAGTTGTAAGACTGTCTGTGTTTTTCGAGGGCAAACTCCAGGAGATGGTGAGGGACAGAGTGGCCTGGCATGCTGAAGTGCATGGGGTTGTGAAGAGTTGGCCACAACTGGGCAACTGAACAACAGTAACAAGACCAGCTGAGATATCTAAGGGAAGGAGTGACAAGAGAAGACATCTAAGGTCTGAACATTCCCATGCTTAAAGCAAATATCTTAAAGGCAAATAAAGAGAAAAGACAAAAATTGCGTACAAATGACCAATATATTTATTTACAGATGACTTTTCAAGAGCAACAGGGGAAGCCAGAAGAAATGGAGTAATATTTTTAAAATACTGTAAGAAAGCAAAATTATATTTTTAGAATAAAAATAAAATAGAGACATTTTCAAGAAAAATAGAGTTTACCATCAATAGGCCACTCTGTATCAAAGTCAGCTGCTGCTGCTAAGTCACTTCAGTCGTGTCCGACTCTGTGTGACCCCATAGACGGCAGCCCACCAGGCTCCCCCGTCCCTGGGATTCTCTAGGCAAGAACACTCGAGTGGGTTGCCATTTCCTTCTCCAATGCATGAAAGTGAAAAGTGAAAGGGAAGTCGCTCAGTCGTGTCCGACTCTTCGCGACCCCACAGACTGCAGCCTACCAGGCTCCTCTGTCCATGGGATTTTCCAGGCAAGAGTACTGGAGTGGGGTGCCATCCCCAGAAAGAACATCTGAAATGAAAGAGTAAACTGACTGGGGAATAAAGGAAGATCCTCAGGTTGCCCGGCAGATATCTTAACAGTGATAGTTCAAACATCAACCCATTTGGATGAAACTGGAAATTTACCAAATATCAGAATTGCTCATTTCCAGAGACTAAGCTATTGAGAATGTAGATTTCTAATTGATTTTGAATTTACTGTTTGTCTTCGGCATGATAAGCAAAATGTTTATGCTGCTTCTAAATGGGAAAGACTAGAGATCTCTTCAAGAGAATTAGAGATACCAAGGGAACATTTCATGCAAAGATGGGCTCGATAAAGGATAGAAATGGTATGGACCTAACAGAAGCAGAAGATATTAAGAAGAGGTGGCAAGAATACACAGAAGAACTGTACAGAAAAGATCTTCACGACCCAGATAATCATGAGGATGTGATCACTCATCTAGAGTCAGACATCTTGGAATGTGAAGTCAAGTGGGCCTTAGAAAGCATCACTAAGAACAAAGCTAGTGGAGGTGATGGAATTCCAGTTGAGCTGTTTCAAATCCTGGAAGATGATGCTGTGAAAGTGCTGCACTCAATATGCCAGCAAATTTGGAAAACTCAGCAGTGGCCACAGGACTGGAAAAGGTCAGTTTTCATTCCAATTCCAAAGAAAGGCAATGCCAAAGAATGCTCAAACTACCGCACAATTGCACTCATCTCACACGCTAGTAAAGTAATGCTCAAAATTCTCCAAGCCAGGCTTCAGCAATATGTGAACCGTGAACTCCCTGATGTTCAAGCTGGTTTTAGAACAGGCAGAGGAACCAGAGATCAAATTGCCAACATCCGCTGGATCATGGAAAAAGCAAGAGAGTTCCAGAAAAACATCTATTTCTGCTTTATTGACTATGCCAAAGCCTTTGACTGTGTGGATCACAATAAACTGTGGAAAATTCTGAAAGAGATGGGAATACCAGACCACCTAACCTGCCTCTTGAGAAATCTGTATGCAGGTCAGGAAGCAACAGTTAGAACTGGACATGGAACAACAGACTGGTTCCAAATAGGAAAAGGAGTACGTCAAGGCTGTATATTGTC
>SJYX01011622.1:98724-128340 GCA_006410675.1 Oreotragus oreotragus
TGTATAGAGCTTCTCCATCTTTGGCTGCAAAGAATATAATCAATCTGATTTCGGTGTTGACCATCTGGTGATGTCCATGTGTAGAGTCTTCTCTTGTGTTGTTGGAAGAGGGTGTTTGCTATGACCAGTGCATTTTCTTGGCAAAACTCTATTAGTCTTTGCCCTGCTTCATTCCGCATTCCAAGGCCAAATTTGCCTGTTACTCCAGGTGTTTCTTGACTTCCTACTTTAGCATTCCAGTCCCCTAGAATGAAAAGGACATCTTTTTTGGGTGACCATTGGTATATGGGTTTATTTCTAGGCTTTCCATCCTGTTTCATATATCTATGTGTCTCTATGTCTGTTTTTGTGCCAGTACCATACCATATGGATAGCTTTAGCTTCATAGTGCTGTCTGAAGTCATAGCATGTGATTCCTCCAGCTCTGTTATTCTTTCTCAAGATTATTTTGGCTATTTTGTGACTTTTGTGTTTCCATACAAATTAAAAACCTTTTTGTTCTAGTTCTGTGAAAAATGCCATTGGTAATTTGATAGGATTGCACTTAATCTGTAGCTTGCCTTGGGTAGTGTGGTCATTTTAACAATATAGATTCTTCTAGTCCAATACCATGGTAGGTCTTTCTGTTTGTGTTGTCTTCAGTTTCTTTCATCAGTATCTTATAGTTTTTGGAGTTCAGGTCTTTGCCTCCTTAGATTTATTCCTAGGTATTTTATTCTTTTTGATGATGTAGTAAATGGGATTGTTTACTTAATTTTGCTTTCTGCTACTTTGTTGTTAGCATATAGAAATGCAAAATTTCTGTATATTAACGTTGTATCTTCCAACTTTAGTGATTTCATTGTTGAGGTCTAGTGGTTTTCTGGTGGCATATTTAGTGACAGTTTACTTCTTCTTTTCCAATTTAAATTACATTTATTTTTTTTTCTCTGATTACTGTGGCTAGGACTTCTAAAACTGTGTTGAATAATGGTGGCAAGAGTGAGCATTCTTATTGTGCTCCTGGTCTTAGAAGAAATGCTTTCAGTTTTTCACCACTGAGAATGCTGTTAGCTGTGGGTTTGTCATATATAGAATATATATATGGCCTTTATTATGTTGAGGTAGGTTCCTTCTGTGCCTACTTTCTGGAGAATTTTTTTCCCCCATAAATTGATGTTGAATTTTATCAAAAGCTTTTCCTGTGTATATTGAGATGATCATGTGGTTGTTATTATTCAGTTTGTTAATGTGGTATATCACATTGATTGATTTGTGGATATTGAAAAATCCTTGTGTCCCTGGGTTGAATTCCACTTGAACACATTATATGATTGCTTTAATGCATTGTTGGAATTGGTTTGCTAGTATTTTGTTGAGGATTTTTGTGGCTGTGTTCATCAGTGATATTTGCCTGAAATTTTCTTTTTCTTTTTTTGATAACTTTTTCTAGTTTTCGTATCAGAGTGATAGTGGCCTCATAGAATGAGTTTGGGAGTGTTCCTTCCTCTGAATATTTTGAGGATAGTTTCAGAAGGATAGATGTTAACTATTCACAGAATACTTTGTAAAATTCACCTGTGAAGCCATCTGGTCCTGAAATTTTGCTTGCTGGGAGTTTTAAAATTAGAGATTCAATTTCAGTACTGGTAATTATTCTGTTCATATTTTCTGTTTCTTCTTGGTTCAACCCTGGGAGATTTTACCTTTTGAATAATTTGGACAAAGCTTTTCTTCTAGGTTGTCCATCTTACTGGCATATAGTTGCTTGTACTGGTGTCTTATGACCCTGCAGTGCTGGTTGTAACTTCTTTTTCATTTCTGATTTTACTGATTTGGGCTCTCTCTCTTTTTTCCCTTAATGAGTCTGGCTGAAGGTTTATCAATTTTGTTTATTTTTTCATAGAAGCAGCCTTTAGGTAAATTTTTTAAGTCTCTATTTCCTTTATTTATGTTTAACCTTTACGATTTCTCTCCTTCTGCTATCTTTGCATTTTGTTTGTTCTTTTCTCTAGTTGTTTGAGGTATAAGGTTAGGTTGTCTACTTGAGATTTGTCTTGTTTCCTTAGGGAAGCTTTTATCACTGCAAACTTCACTCAGAACTACTTTTGCTGCATCCCATTGGTTTTGAATCATTGTGTTTTCGTTCATTTATCACTATGTATTTTTTGATTTGCTCTTTTATTTCTTCAGTGATCCATTTGTTGTTTAGTAGCACATTGTTTGGGCTTCCCAGGTGGCTCAGATGGTAAAAGAATCTGCCCACAATGTGGGAGACCTGTGTTCAATCCCTGGGTTGGGAAGAGCCCCTGAAAGAGGGCATGGCAACCTACTCTACTATACTTGCTTGGAGAATCCCCATGGACAGAGGAGCCTGGTGGACTACAGTCCATGGGGTTGCAAAGAGTCAGACACAACCAAGAGACTAAACACAGCACAGCATACAGCATGTTGTTTAGCCTGTATGTGGTTGTTTTTTGCAGTTTTTTTCTTGTAGTTGATATCTAGTGATATTGATATTTTGTGACATCATAGTTGGCAAAGATGCTTGATATGCTTGATATGATTGCAGTTTTATAAATTTACTGCAGCTTGTTATGTGGCCCAGCATGTGATCTATCCTGGAGAATGTTCCATGTATATTTGTCAAGTATGGGTATTTTGCTACTTTCAGATAGAATGCTCTATAAATATCAATTAAGTCCATCACATCTAATATGTCATTTAAGCCCTATATTTCCTTATTGGTTTTCTGGATGGTCTGTCCATTGATGTAAGTGGGATGCTAAAGTCTGCCACTATTATTGTGTTACTGTTGATTTTTCCTTTTATGTTTGTTAACATTTGCTTTATATATTGAGGTGCTATTATGTTGGGTGCATATATATTTACAGTTGTTACATCATCTTTTCGGATTGATCCTTTGATCATTATGTATTATCCTTCTTTGTCTCTTGTAGCAGTCTTATTTTTTAATTTTAAAATAAAAATTTTAAATTAAAAAATGTTAAATTTTTGTAAAATTAAACTTTATTAAAATTTTTAATTTAAAAATTAAGATTTTTTAAAATTTATATATTTATTTTTGTGCCATATGGCTTGTGGATCTTAGTTCCCAATCAGAGGTCAAATCCATGACCCCTACAATGGAAATGCTTACTATTAGCCTCTAGGCTGCCAGGGAATCCCCAAGAGTCTTTATTTTATAACTTTTAATTAGAGAATAATTACTTCACAATATTGTGATGGTTTTTACCATACATCTACATGAATCCACCATAGGTATACATATGTCATCTCCATCTTATCCCCCTCCCCCCATCCCCCTGGGTTGTTACAAGGCACCAGCTTTGGGTTCCCTGCATCATACATGAAACTAGATACCTGTTCTACATATGGTAATATATTTTTCATTGCTATTCTCTCAAATCATCTCACCTTCTCCTTCACCCACTGTGTCCAAAGGTCTGTTCTTTATGTCTGTGTTTCCTTTGGTGTCCTGCAAGTAGGATTGTCACAGTAAAGGACAGACATGATAAAGATCTAACAGAAGCAGAAGAGATTAAGAAGAGGTGGCAGGAATACACAGAACTGTAAAAAAAAAAAGTCTTAATGACCTGGATAACCATGATTATGTGATCACTCACCTAATGCTAGCCATCTTGGAGTGTGAATGCAAGTGGGCCTTAAAGAAGCATTATTGCAAACATGCTAGTGGAGGTGATGAAATTCTAGCTGAGTTATTTAAAATCCTAAATGATGATACTGTTAAAATACTGCACTCAATATGCCAGCAAATGTGGAAAACCCAGCAGTGCCCACAGGACTAGAAAAAACCAGTTTTCATTCCAACCCCAAAGAGGAGCAATGCCAAAGAATGTTCAAAGCTACTGCCCAGTTACACTCATTTCACATGCATGCAAGGTAATGCTCAAAATCCTTCAAGCTAGGCTTCAACAGTATGTGAACCAAGAACTAGATATTCAAGCTGGATTTAGAAAAGGCAGAGGAACTAGAGATCAAAATGCCAATATCCATTGGATCATAGAAAATGCAAGAGAATTCCAGAAAAATGTCTGTTTCTGCTTCATTAACTTTGTGTGGATCACAACAAACTGTGCTGTGTTTGGTGCTCAGTTGCTCAGTCCTGTCCAACACTTTGTAGTCCCATAGACTGTAGCCCACCAGGCTCCTCTGTCCATGGCATTCTTCAGGCAAGAATACTGGAGTGAATTGCCATGCCCTCCTCCAGGGGATCTTCCCTGTGCAGGGATTGAACCTGCATCTCTTGCATCTCCTGCATTGGCAAGTAGGTTCCTTACCACAAGAACCACTGGAAAATCCTTAAAGAGCTGGGAATACCAGACCACCTTGCCTTTCTTCTGAGAAACCTATGTGCAGGTCAAGAAGCAACAGTTAGAACTGGACATGGAACAACAGACTGGTTCCAAATTGGGAAAGGAGCACATCAATTGGGAAAGGAGCACACATATTGTCACTCTGCTTATGTAATTTCTATGCAGAATACATCATGTGAAATGCCAGGCTGGATGAAGCACAAGCTGGAATCAAGATTGCTGGGAGAAATAGCAACAACCTCAGATAGGCAGATGATAGCACTCTAATGGCCAAAAATGAAGAGGAACTGAAGAGCCTCTAGATGAAAGTAAAAGAGGAGAGTGAAAAAGCTGGCTTAAAACTCAACATTCAATAAACTAGGATCATGGCATCTGGTCCCATCACTTCATGGCAAATAGATGGGGGAAAAAAATGGAAACAATAACAGACTTTATTTTCTTGGACTCCAAAATCACTGCAGATGTTGACTGTAGCCATGAAATTAAGACACTTGCACCTTGGAGTAAAGGCTATGACAAACCTAGACAGCATATTAAAAAGCAGAGTCATCACTTTGCCAACAAAAGTCCATATAGTCAAAGTTATAGTTTTTCCAGTAGTCATGTATGGATGTGAGAGTTGGCACTCATGTGAGAGCTGAGTGCCAAAGAATTGATGCTTTCAGACTGTGATGTTGGAGAAGATTCTTGAGAATCCCTTGGACAACAAGGAGATTAACCCAGTCAATCCTGATGGAAGAAGTGAAGTGAAGTGAAGTCACTCAGTCGTGTCCGACTCTTTGCGACCCCATGAGGTGTAGCCTATCAGGCTCCTCCGTCCATGGGATTTTCCAGGCAAAAGTGCTGGAGTGGATTGCCAGTTCCTTCTGCAGGGGACCTTCCCGACCCAGGAATCGAACCCAGGTTTCCCGCATTGTGGGCAGACGCTTTACCGTCTGAGATGGAAATCAGCCCTAAACATTCATTGGAAGGACTGATGCTGATGCTGAAGATCCAGTACTTTGGTCACTTGATGTGAAGAGCCAACTCATTGGAAAAGACCCTGATGCTGGGAAAGATTAAAGGCAGGAGGAGAAGGGAGTGACAAACAATGAGCTGGTTGGATGACATCACTGAGTCAATGGATATGAGTTTGAGCATACCTGGGAGATAGTGAATAACAGGGAAGCCTGGCATGCTGCAGTTCATGGGGTCACAAAGAATTGGACATGACTGAGAGACTGAACTACAACAACAAATGGTAGTTTTAATCCTAGTTTCTTTGTTTTTTTGTAGGAATATCCATACTGTTTTCAGTATGGCTGTATCAATTTGCATTTCCACCAACAGTGTAAGACGGTTCCCTTTTCTTCACACTCTCTCCAGCATTTTGTTTGTAGACATTTTGATGTTGACCACTCTGACCAGTGTGAAATGACCTCTCATTGTAGTTCTGTTTTGAATTTCTCTAGTAATGAGCAATGTTTAGCATCTTTTCGTGTGTTTATTAGCCATATGTATGTCTTCTTTTTTTTTTTGTATTTATTTATTTTTTTACACGAACTCCCAAACATGAACTCCCCTCCCACCTCCCACCCCACATCTTCCCTCCAGATCATCCCGATACACCAGCCCCAAGCATCCTGCATCCTGCATTGAACATAGACTGGCAATTCAATGTATGTCTTCTTTGGAGAAATGTCTTTTTAGGTCTTCTGCCCACTTTTTGATTTGGTTGTTGTTTTTCTGGTATTAAGCTGCATGAGTTGCTTGTATATTTTGGAGATTAATTGTCAGTTGTTTCATTTGCTATTCTTTTCTCCCATTCTGAGGGATGTCTTTTCACCTTGCTTGTAGTTTCCTTCATTGTGCAAAAGCTTTTAAGTTTAGTTAGGTCCCATTGGTTTATTTTTGCTTTTATTTCCATTACTGTAGGAGGATCTTGCTGTGATTTATGTCAGAGCATGTTTTGTCCATGTTTTACTCTTTAAGAGTTAAATTGTTTCTGGTCTTGTGTTTAGGTCTTTAATCCATTTTGAGTTGATTTTTGTATAAGGTGTTAGGAAGTGTTCTAATTTCATTCTTTTACTTGTAGTTGACCAGTTTTCCCCACACCACTTGTTGAAGAGATTTCTATTATATATTTTTGCCTCCTTTGTCAAAGATAGGGTGTGCATAGGTGCATGGACTTATCTCCAGGCTTTCTGTCTTGTTCCATTGGTCTATATTTCTGTTATTTTGTGCCAGTACCATCCAACAGTCTTATTTTAAAGTCTATTTTGTCTGATATTGCAACTCCAGCTTTCTTTTGATATCCATTTGCATGGCATACCTTTCCCATCCCCTCATTTTCAGTCTGTATGTGTCTCTAGATCTGAAGTGAGTGTCTTATAGGAAGCAAATATATGGGTCTTTTTTTGGTGATACTAATTCTTTACCTTTTGATGTAAATGCTGTGAAAACCCACTTCTCTGCCCTCTTACTTGTTTAGCTTGCTCATCTGCTAATTACTAATGTAAACAGGAAGGGCCCCCAACCTCTAAGCAGGTCCCTCTTAGCTTCTCTATCTAACCTCAGCCCATGGTTGTAGATACCATGTGTGGGTTTATGGGTCCCAGATGTTAGTTTCTCCCCAGCCTTTTTCAAGAAGTCTGTATTCTGCTGCCTGGTTGACCTTTCAACTTGTACATCTTCAGTTAGCACCTGTATCTAAAGAAAACTCTTGATTCCTCTTCTGCCTTCACCTCCTGCATATGTGTTCCTCATCCATCTCAGTAAAAATCATCATTTATTCATTTGCCTAAGCCAAAAATCTGAGTAATCCTTGATTTCTTTGTTTTCATCATTTCCCCCAGACTCAGTTCATCAGAAAATCCTCTTGAAGATACCCCTAAAACATCTAAATCTGTTTTTTTTAAACTCTAATTACTCCCTCATCCAAGTAGCATAATCTTTTCTCATGAATTATTATAATAACCTAATTACTCTCATTTTTTGCTTTCTGTTGTATACAGTAACTAGAATAGTCTTTTTAAAATGTAAATTGGATCATTTAAGTTTTCTGGATAAAACCTTGTGCTGCATTTATCATAAAATCTACATACAAAACTGTGGTTCCAAAATCCCAAGAACTTTTCCCTGCCTTTCATGTCATACTCCTCTCTCACTGTGCTTTAGCCGTACAGGGCCTCTGCTGGTTCCATAGTACCTGCCAACCCAGTTCATCATTAAGTCCTTGGTCATTCAGGTCTCTGTTAGATAGCACCTTCTCAGAGAGGTCGCTGCCTTCCCAATTCAATGTAGCTGCTCAGTTTCTCTCTATGATATTACAGTTTAATTTTCTCTACTATAATTTTTATTTCTTGTATTTTTCTTGTTTTTTTTTTTTTTTTTACTGTCCCATCTCATTTAAATTTAAACCCTATAAAAGTAAAGATTTTGTGCAGCCCATCTCCTCAGCATATATGTAAAATGAATTCTGGCACATATGGTGAATGAGTGGATGGATGAATGCATGTAAACACGGCTACTTTGTAAAAGACATTGTGGAAGATACATGATTAGTATTAACAGGGTGGTTCCTGTTACATATGGAGCTTCCAGTCTATTTGGACACCCAAACAATAGAGGATTGCATGACTAAACAGTAAGCTATGTGGTATTGACCATAAGTGATACAGGAGTTCAGAGAAGAGTGTGGGAAATGCAAGAGACCAAAGTTTGAGGCCTCTGTTCCAGTATTTGTGTACTGCTCCAGTATGCAAATCATTTAACTGAATGTATAGAATTTCCATTCTCATCAGTGTGGTCGCAGGCAGGAGCTGAATGATGCTAAAACTGTCCTGTGGTAGTTTATGCCCCAACAACCTGTCCGGACAACATTTTTCCAGTGACATTCAAGTATGCTTTCAACAGAAATATTTCGAGTAAGTTTTAAACCTTATTCACACTGGGCATATGCTTTAGCAAATGTCTGCCCTTTTTAAACAACCTGCCATTTGGGTATGACCTTAAAGATTTTTTACATTAATTCTTAGGCAATAAATTAAGGAGATATAGTAAAAACTTGATGATATCAGCATATAAAGAATATTTGGATATATCTTTTTTTTCACTTAATTGGCTAATTTTTTTCAGTCTTAATTGATTATACTACCTTGGCTTTTTGAAACATAGTCAGTTCTCTTTAGATTTCCTATTACTCGTGTATTTAACACCTGTTGAATTAAAGCTTTGTTGCTATTTTAAGCCAATTAATAGTCTTGTCATTTATTCATGTGGAACTTGTACTCACTTCCCAGGGAGTTCTTACTATTTTTACAATAGATTCAACAGCCAACAAATAAATACCCCTAAAGGTTAAAAATGATTGTCTTAATCTTATGGATTTCTGTTAAAGAAATAAACAGGGTTTAAAGAATTTGCCTGGAAGAAATGAGTGAGCAAGAAAGACACTGGAAGGAGAAGCTTAGTGTCTCTTTATCTTCTCTTTTGTTCCGGAGTAATCCTAACATTGTGAAGTCTTCAAAAATTTACTGCCTTTGCTTTTCAAATAAATGACTTGGGTGTGAAAAGCAGCACATCCGCCCTGTGGTTGAGCATTTTTTCTGAGTTGACTTATCTTTGAACTTCTCTGTAGTGGTGGGCTGGTGGCACTCCCCTGGCCTCTCTTGGAGATTCCTTTTCATTCAGTTACTTTCAGTTTACTGAAAGACCCCAGGATGGCCCCAGGAAGACTCCTTATTTCCTGACTTCGGGCTGCAGTGATCACACCTTCAAAAACAAAATTCTATACTTAGGGAAGTATATTGTTGTTTAGTCACTAAGTCGCGTCTGACTCTTTGCGACCCCATGGACTTTAGCTCTCCAGGTTCCTCTATCCATAGGATTTCCCAGGCAGCAATGCTGGAATGAGTTGCCATTTCCTTCTCTAGGGGATCTTTCCCACCCAGAGATAGAACCCTCGTCTCTTGCACTGGCAGGTGGGTTCTTTTACCACTGAGCCACCAGGGAAACTCTCGTCTCTTGCACTGGCAGGTGGGTTCTTTTACCACTGAGCCACCAGGGAAACTCCTAAGGAAAGTATACCCACGTCCTAGTTAGTTAGTGTCAGTCGCTCAGTCGTGGCCGACTCTCTGCGACCCCATGGACTGCAGCCCACCAGGCTCCTGTGTCCATGAGATTTTCCAGGCAAGGATACTGGAGTGGGGTGCCATTTCCTTCTCCAGGGGATCTTCCCAACCCAGGGATCGAACCTGGGTCTCCTGCACTGCAGGCAGATAAGTGAGATCCCTGTTTATTGCATTTACAACTTCATATAATGAAATCTCCAATAACCCAATCTATTCCTGAATCTTTAGTACCCCCTCCTAAATTCAGTTTCTAGGAAAAGTAGAGAATAGGAACTGTTTCAGGAATATATTCATTTACTTTTAAAGTATTATGATATATAGGCATAAAATATAATGATTAATTTTTAAAAGTAAGACTCCACACTCTGTTCTGATTTATAATAAAATGATATTACTAGTGGTTTTCTCTATCCTTCAGGGTTCTAAATAAAGAAAATATATATGAGGAGTATAATCAGATGAAAGTTAAAGTATTACTCTATTAATATTAGTAAAAGCCCTATAATGCCTAAAATGAAGCTTCTAGTAAACAAACGAGGCCCTTAAAAGCCAGTGTTCAATATATACTTTTTTTTTTGGCAGACATGGGGTTAGTGACCAAGGTGAAATTGGGAGTGGGACAAGATTGTATTTACTCTTTTCTCAACTCTCCAGCCCTCCCCACACTCTTTTCTTAAGGTTTGTTTTTCAAGTAACATTAGTTTATAAAATTTTATTTCACATGTACAACATTATATTTCTATTTCTGAATATTCTACAGTGTGCTTACCACCAAAAGTTTAACTTTCTATCTGTCACCATACAGTTGGTCCCCTTTACCCATTTCACCCCCNTTCACTGCCTTAAAAAATCCTGAAAGCTCTAATTTCAAAACACACACAGAATTTACCCACCACTTTTTTTGTTAATAATAATTAACAGCAACATCTTCTCTTACCATCCTGGTCTCATCCACCAAAACTCTCTTACAGAAGATTCTTAACTGTTCTCTTTATTCTCATTCATATTTGTTTTCAACAAGGCAAGCCAGAGCAGTCCTTTAAAATGCAAGTTAAGGCAGTACTCCTCAACTATCCCGTGATAAAGATCCATTTTAAAAATCTCATTCCATTATGGATTGATGCCTGTCTCTTATACACATCTCTGCTTTGTTCTTTGTATCTATGTGTTTGTTTTTGTTTGTTCATTTATTTTGTTTTTCCTTGTTTGTTTTATTTTTTATATTCCATGTATGAGTAAAATTATATGATATTTGTCTTTCTTTGTCTGACTTATTTCACTTACCGTAACATATACTTTTTTCATGCAAATTGAAGAAAGTACACCTGTAGTGCAAACTTACTGATGACTTCATCCATCTAGAAGTAAAAAGATGGTGGCCTCTTCCCATTTCTATTCCTAATCAAGGAAGTCCCTGAGCAGAGGTGCAGAAACCTGAAGAGGACTTATTAATTTCAAGTAAATGAACAGGGACCTAACTCCTCTGATAAAATATGCAGCATTGAGTATTCAGCTCCAAATGATTACAGCAAGGAAAGAAGGATTCCAGGGTGGAGGTGAAAGATATGACACACACAGTTTTGCTAAGTGTAGAAGAGAGAGGCATGTTGCCATCTCTGATGGTACAAGTTGTGCCCTGCATATAAGGTGCACAAGGGTTTCATTTATATAGAATGTGAGGTCAGTATGTCCCTGTGGACTGGGCAGTAACAGGAGAGAGTTTTACAGATTTCTTAGGACCTGTATAAGAAACTAAGTAGTTATGTTACCCTGACCAAATGTTAATAATTAAATCCTCGTTAGCCTCAGTTTCTTAGGTTAGAGACGGCTGTTTTCCTAGTCAATAATCATTCTCCTCTATTTCCTTAGTAATAGATCCCTATTGATAGGGATAGATTTCTGTCTACATTTTTAAAAAATATTAAAGGCCATTTCCTAGCCTTCCTTGCAGAAAGGAGTGGCCAATGGGGAATCTCTAAATGAGAGTAAGTCAGTTGGGGGATATACCCTTTCTCCTTTCTTCCTCCTCCTTCCCAGAGCAAGATTGTGATTGCTGGAACTCCTGTAACCATACAGGAGGTCACCTTGTGAGTGGAAACCCACTGAAAATGAGGAAGCAGAAAGAGTCTGGGTCTGGGTCCCTGATATCAGTGGAGCCACCAGATCAGCCTGGCACTCCAAGGGCTTCCTGTTTACATTAGATAAAAATACAGTTCTATGTTGATTAAGCTATTTTTGGTTGAGTTTTCTCCTATATGTATTTAATCAAAATTGATAAATATTTTATCTCCAAAAATACTTTTGTGGCTAAAGAGGAATAAGTGAGGGAAAATTGGAAAACACTTTGTTAAGTATAAAATGCCACATTAATGTAATGGCTTTGTAAGAATCTGGGCTCCAAAAATACCGCTTTGGGACACAATCTTGATGACAAAGATTAACACAGAACAGTGAACTGGGTCATTTTTTTCCTGCCCCCATTTTGCCCCAGACCATAGGGCATCTTCCCTAAGTCTTACCCTGCTCATTCCCTGAGGTCACGTCTGCCTGCCCTGCACCTCAGGGCATTGGTGCCATTGGCATTGCATTTTCTGCACCTCAGCAGAATTGGTCTTGAGATCCTTGGGAGGAGCTGGAAAGAGAACAAATATAAGAGTAGACTGATCTTGAGATTAAGGGCTTGCTTCCCCTAGATTTCCCAGCAGTAAGAGTCAGAGTTCTAGGAGATGGATGATAAGAAAGATCCTGAAGTTGTGCTGATGAGACTAGACCATAAAGACTTCCATACATGACCTAGAGGATCCTTGAACATTTAGATATTGTAACTTGATCATCTGATAGTGATGTGTAAAAATGATCTAAAGTGAGAAAAGGAGAAATATTTATCTCTTCCTGGAGATCCCAGGAAAATTTCCTTATCCTTGGGCCTAGAGGCTGGTCAAGAAGTCTACTTGCCTTTGAAATAGGGGAAAGAGGCTCTATTGCTATAGTGAAAGCTTTGTCCTCAAGATCCTGCCGAGGACAGGAAGAGATAGGGATATCCTGGAAGCAGTTACATGAATCTCTTTTTCTTTCATTAAAGTATACTTGGTTTACAATATTATGTTAATTTCAGGTATACAGCATAGTGATTCAGTATTTTTACAGATTATACTCCATTAAAAGTTATCTTAAGATAATGGCTATAATTTCCCATTTTATACAATGTCCTTGTTGCTTATCTATTTCATATGTAATAGTCTGCATCTTTTAATTCCATTCCCCTGACTTTTCCCTCCTTCCTTCTCTCTCCTCATTGTAAACACTACTTTGTTTCCTGGATCTGTAAATCTGTTTTGCTATATACATTCATTTTTATTTTTTAGATTGTGCATGTAGGTGATATCATACAGTGTCTTTCTATGTATGACTTATTTCATTAAGCATCATATTCTCTAGGTTTATTCATGTTGCTGCAAATGGCAGAATTTCATTCTTTTTTGGCCAAAAACCAAAACATACAGCCATCTGGAAAGAAAAAAACAACTTAGTCTCCTTATTGAGGTATATAAAGAATCCTAAGTTCTCTAATTGTTTTAGAAGGTAATTATGTCCTTCCAAGGGTCAGAGAAACCGTGGGTGTCTCCACTGTATATCCTAATCTGATCAGCACCTGCATGAATGTATGCTAGGTCACTTTCATCATATGCAACTCTTTGCGACCCTGTGGACTGCATGTAGCCTGCCAGGCTCCTCTGTCCATGGGATTCTCCAGGCAAGAATACTGGAGTGGGTTGCCGTGCCCTCCTCCAGGGGATCTTCTGGACCCAGGAATCGAACTTGCATCTCTTATAATTTCTGTATTGGCTGGTGGGTTCTTTACCACTAACACGAAGCCCCATATAAAGATGTGTCCAAAGTCTGGACTTCATGCCTTTAAAACGTAAATACTTAGAGCTCCCATCTTCCTGACTCCATGAGGAGTACCCTGGATTGGGTTGCCGTGCCCTCCTCCAGGGGATCTTCTGGACCCAGGAATCGAACTTGCATCTCTTATAATTTCTATATTGGCTGGTGGGTTCTTTACCACTAACACCATCTAGGAAGCCCCATATAAAGATGTGTCCAAAGTCTGGACTTCATGCCTTTAAAACGTAAATAGTTAGAGCTCCCATCTTCCTGACTCCATGAGGAGTACCCTGGAGGCCTAGACCAAACTGTAACCATTTGAATTAGAGTAATTAACTAGACAGTTGGTTACAGAATCTAATTCTCTTGGTATGTGCAGAGCAAAGTTCTTCTAGGGAAAGTGAAAATAAACATACCCTATTGTAGATACATTTCCGTGTCTTAGGATGCTTAGGATATTTTTACAAGGGCACTGAGAAATCAGGGAAATTTTACTTACCTATAGTGGAGAATATTTTTCTATAAACATAAAGGCCAAAACACCCCTAAAGTAATTGACAGATTTGATGAGAAAATAATGGAAAGAACATTGAAAGACTAATGATAAGCTGGAAACCCCTTCAGATTTATAGTATATATGCTTGGCACAAAATTAATCTCTCTGAACTCTTAGAAAAGCAAACAAAAAAGACCTTTAAAATTTTTGCAAAGGGCACCAATTTTCTTTGCAAAAGAAGAATAAAACTCTATAGGAAAGGTGCTTAGGCTCTTTAGTAATCAAATAGGTGCTAAAAAAGACTATTTGTGATATTGTCCGCTGACAAACTGAAAAACAGTGTCTAGAGTTGGAGAAGGAAATGGCAACCCACTCCAGTGTTCTTGCCTGGAAAATCCCAGGGACGGGGGAGCCTAGTGGGCTGCCGTCTCTGGGGTCTCACAGAGTCAGAGACGACTGAAGCGACTTAGCAGCAGCAGCAGCAGAGTTAGTGAAGAAATGGTGAATAGTCCTTTTCATATTGTATTGGAGAGAGTGTGATGTTTCTACAGGACACTTTGGCATTATGTGTTGTGGGAGGCAGATCCCAAAACCCCAAAAATGTCCACATCCTAGTGCCCAGAACCTCTGAATATGTGTTATAGGGCAAAAGGGAATTACAGGTGGAATTAAAGTTGCTAAATCAGATGACCTTAAAGGGATTATTCTGGATTGCCTGGGTGGGCCCAGTGTGATCACAAGGGTCCTTAGAAGCAGAAGAGGGAGTCAGAAGAAGAGGTCAGAATAGAATGATGTAGGAGGCTCTGATTTCTTGTTGCTAGTTTTGAAGATGGAGAAAGGAGGTAGAAAAGCCAGAAGCTGGCAAAGAAACAGATTCTTGGGAAACAGATTCTTCCCAAGAGCCTTTCAAAGGGACATGATGTTGCCTGACAGAGTAATGTCATTCCAGTGAGACCAGTGACAGATTGCTAGCCTACAGAACGATAAGGTAATAAATTTATGTTATTTTAAGCAATTAAATTCATAGTGATTTGCTATAGCAGTGATAGAAAACTGGTATGTTTAGATTTTATTTTTATTTATTTTATTTTATTTTTTTTTATCCCTCTTGCTTTTATTTTTTTGCCTAACCACATATCATGGAGATCACTCCTTAGTGGTAATAGTGTCTTTTCCCATTCATTTTTTTTTTCTTTTTTTTTTGTATTTATTTATTTTTTTACACGAACTCCCAAACATGAACCCCCCTCCCACCTCCCACCCCACATCTTCCCTCCAGATCATCCCCATACACCAGCCCCAAGCATCCTGCATCCTGCATTGAACATAGACTGGCAATTCATTTCTTACATGATAGTATACATATTTCAATGCTATTCTCCCAAATCATCCCTCCCTCTCCCTCTCCCTCTCCTTCTCCCTCAGAGTCCATAAGTCCGCTCTACACATCTGTATCTCTTTTGCTGTCTTGCATACAGGGTCCTCATTACCATCTTTCTAAATTCCATATATATGTGTTAGTATACTGTATTGGTGTTTTTCTTTCTGGCTTACTTCACTCTGTATAATTGGTTCCAGTTTCATCCATCTTATTAGAACTGATTCAAATGTATTCTTTTTAATGGCTGAGTAATACTCCATTGTGTATATATACCACAGCTTTCTTATCCATTCATCCGCTGATGGACATCTAGGTTGTTTCCATGTCCTGGCTATTATAAACAGTGCTGCAATGAACATTGGGGTACATGTGTCTCTTTCTATTCTGGTTTCCTCGGTGTGTATGCCCAGCAGTGGGATTGCTGGGTCATAAGGCAGTTCTATTTGCAATTTCTTAAGGAATCTCCACACTGTTCTCCATAGTGGCTGTACTAGTTTGCATTCCCACCAACAGTGTAAAAGGGTTCCCTTTTCTCCACACCCTCTCCAGCATTTATTGCTTGCAGACTTTTGGATCGCAGCCATTCTGACTGGTGTGAAGTGGTATCTCATTGTGGTCTTGATTTGCATTTCTCTGATAATGAGTGACGTTGAGCATCTTTTCATGTGTTTGTTAGCCATCCGTATGTCTTCTTTGGAGAAATGTCTATTTAGTTCTTTGGCCCATTTTTTGATTGGGTCGTTTATTTTTCTGGAATTGAGCTGTATAAGTTGCTTGTATATTTTTGAGATTAGTTGTTTGTCAGTTGCTTCATTTGCTATTATTTTCTCCCATTCAGAGGGTTGTCTTTTCACCTTGCTTATAGTTTCCTTTGTTGTGCAGAAGCTTTTAATTTTAATTAGATCCCATTTGTTTATATTTGCTTTTATTTCCAGTATTCTGGGAGGCGGATCATTGAGGATCCTGCTGTGATTTATGTCGGAGAGTGTTTTGCCTATGTTCTCCTCTAGGAATTTTATAAAAGTATTCAGTCTGTGAGATGGCTATTCCATTGCATATATATTCCATGTCCTCTTTATCCATTCATTTATTGATGTATAATTAGATCCTTTTATATCTTGACTATTATAAATAATGCTGCTATGAATGTTGGGGTCCATATATCTTTTCAAATTAGTGGTTTTTTTCTTTTGGAAAAATACCCAGAAGTGGAATTACTGGATAGAATGACAATTCCATTTAAAATTTTTTGAGGAACCTCCATACTGTTTTCTATAGGGGCTGCACCATTTTGCACACCCACCAAACAGTATGAGAGTTCCCTTTCTTCCCATCCTCACCAATATTTGCTATTGATTGTCCTTTTTGGTGATAGCCATATTCCTAATTCTTTGCTCACCTTGAAAGCAAAACGTAGTGCAGTTATCTATACTTGCTGTCACAAATTCTTTTCTTCCCATTACTTCTTGAACCATGTCTAAACAGGCCTTTGCCTCCTACTACTCCATAGATGCTGCTTTTGCCAAAGTCTCTAGTAACTGGCAGTTTCTTCAAATTCAGTGGTCATCTCTCTACCCTCATCCTATTTATCTGTTAACTGCATTTAACATAATTGACCACTCCTTGCTTCTTGGATATTCTTCACTTTCCTAGAAGATATCATTCTCCTGTTTTCCTCCTACTTCAGTGGCTACCTCAGACTCCTTTGCTGGAGCCTCTGTATTTCCCCAATCTCTAAATCTCCATATATTTGAATCTCCCATGAATTCAAATTCTTTTTAAAAAATATTTATTATTTTATTTACTTATTTTTGGCTGTGCTGGGTCTTTGTTGCTGCTTGGGCTTTTCTCTAGTTGCAGCGAAGTGGGGCCCCTCCCTAGTTGTTGTGCCCAAGCTTCTCATTCCAGTGGCTTCTCTTGTTGTGGAACACAGGTTCTAGGGTGCCCAGACTTCAGTAGCTCTGGCCCATGGGCTCAATAGTTGTGGCTCCTGGGCTCTAGAGCACAGCAAAGGCTCAGTTGCTCCATGGTATGTGGGATCTTCCCAGATCAGGGGTCGAACCTGTGTCTCCTGCATTGGCAGGTGGATTCTTTAGCACTGAGCCACCAGGAAGCCCCTTGGAAATTCAAAATGTTCAAAACAGAATTCCTCTATCTTACTCCTCTCCTATTCTTCACCTATTTACTCAGGGAAAGATTTGACTCTCATATACCATATTCACTGCCTTAAAAAATCCTGAAAGCTCTAATTTCAAAACACACACAGAATTTACCCACCACTTTTTTTGTTAATAATAATTAACAGCAACATCTTCTCTTACCATCCTGGTCTCATCCACCAAAACTCTCTTACAGAAGATTCTTAACTGTTCTCTTTATTCTCATTCATATTTGTTTTCAACAAGGCAAGCCAGAGCAGTCCTTTAAAATGCAAGTTAAGGCAGTACTCCTCAACTATCCCGTGATAAAGATCCATTTTAAAAATCTCATTCCATTATGGATTGATGCCTCTGTAAAATACAGTACAGAATGAACTACTGAAAAAATTAAATTTAAAAAGACAAGCAGAACACATCACTTTTATTATTTGATTCAAGAAGTATAAAATTAAATTTCAATTACAAGTTGCTTTGTCACCAACCGATAACACACTGCTTACAGATGGCACAGACCCATGGACCCCACTTTGGGTAGTACCAGCTTTGATCATGTTAGTTCCCTGCTCAAGCCTACTTTCTCCTTGCCCACGGCAATAGTCAAAGACTTAGTGGTGGCCTCAGGTCTCTGTGATCTGGCCTCCTCTCAGCTTTTTCTGCCCTTTTTCTGGCACCTTGCCTCTTGGCCAGCCATATTAGGCTCCTGCTCTTTTCAGAACAGGCCAGGCATCTTCTCACCCCTGATCTTTGCACTTGAAGTTTTCTCTGTTTAGAATGAGTTCTCCTCAGGAAGTCATATAGATCTTTCTCATCTCCTTCAGGTTGCCAATTAATGTCTCTTTTAAATACTGCCCTCTTTCACCAGTTATTTAAAATAAGCTATATTTTCATTCCTGGGTTTCAGCACACAATACAAGACAAAAATTGACATTTCACCCCTTCCCCCATACATTTAACTTTATTGATTGCCTGTCTTTCCACAGTAGAACATCAGCTCCTCAAAGTTGGGGTTTTTCTATTTTGTTCACTGCTATTTTTCTAGTGTTTAGAATATAGCCTGGGATATAGATACTCAAAATATTTATCGAGTGAGTAGATAAATTGAATAAATACAACTTAGGGGTATACCATAAGGATGTGCTTGAGTCTCCTGCATTGCAGGCAGATTCTTTACTGTCTGAGCTACCAGGGAAGCCCAAGGATATTATCAGATAAGTGCCAAAACTTAAATGTGTAAGGGTGTTCAGAGTATCAGTGATTTAAAATATTTATTGAGCATTTACAGCACTGAAAATTGTAAGCCTCCTTTATGGTCATTAATAGGATATTGATTATGTGAATTATGATGAACATCTATACTTTTGTCTGCTGAGTACCTTTGTTCTTCCAGGTCCCGCGTCTGTCCATTCGCATGGCTACTATGGAGTTGCTGCATTCTAATAGCTGATTGGCAAAGGGGTGGAAATTGAGTAATGAGCCCCTTCCTTGAGATTTTTGAACATTGTAGCCTAAAAAGTATAGTCAGTACAGTCAGAGCAATGTTTCCTACTGTGTGGAGAAATCCATACTTCTTTGAAAGAACATGAAATGGACCCAAGAAAGAAAACAGATGAGAACAGAACTCTTACTGTTGTTTCAGTCCCTCCTCCTCATTTTTTCCTGAGGTTCCACTGCATCCTTGCCCTTTTCTCAGTTATTTGGCCTTTCCTTGGATTCCACGATCTAATTCGCCTCCTATTTTGTTAAAGTCAGTTCATATTTATGTCCTGTTACTTGAAGACAAATGCACATACAACACTGTACTGTTGTAGTGGCAGAGAAGATGATGTATATCAATGTTCACGGATTTAAGAAAGTTTCCATAATAGATTCCTGGATAGAAAAGCAAGTTTTAAGTAAACATGACCCTATAATATAAAAGACTATATATAGCTGCATATATGCATTTGGAAATGAATAACAATAAATATATGCCAAACTATAGTTATCTTTGGGTAGTGAGATTTTTGAGGACTCCTGTTTTTTGTTTTTTTTCTTTATCTTTTCTATCTTTTTTTGAATTTTCTATAGTGAACATTATAAAGATAATAAATATTTGTAAATACAAAAGACTAGGCATAACTTCTCTTTACCTAGTTTATTATCCTGATATTATCACTAAAAATGCATCATATATAGGAGAGAAAATGGGGAAATTATGCATAATTTTTTGGGGATTTGATCCATTTATCCTCTTGGTTACTTTAGTAATTTGATATTCACGCATACTTCCAGTCTCTTCCCCCAATTTCCTAATGAAAGATTCAATTAAAAATGCAATTAGAACATATATCTTCTGAAATGTTCTTTTATTGCTCATTTCTTCTCTTTTTAGAGCAAAAGATTACATGGGATTTTCTTACAATTAAAGATAGTAATTTTTTTTATTCTCCAAACATATAAATATCAGGCGTTTAGAAGAAGGACACAGGGTTTCTGGCAGGGATGGTCAGGGAAACTTCGTGGGAGAAGTTGGATTCAAGCAGGACAGAGAAGAAAGAATGGACACCTCAGGTTGGTGTCTGTGTGTCTTTAGGAGGCTCTAGAGCAAGCACAGATGAGCATATGAGAATAGTACAGAACGTTTTGGGGGCCAGTGAGAATACTACTCCAAATGGAGCCAAAAGAGGTAGTTTGTGGCCAGATTGTAAGTCCTTTGAGGTGAAGTCGCTCAGTCGTGTCCGACTCTTTGCGACCCCATGGACTGTAACCTACTAGGCTTCTCTGTCCATGGGATTCTCCAGGCAAGAATACTGGAGTGGATTGCCATTTCCTTTATGACAGTATAATTTTTTTTAAAGTTTTTATTTTGTATTGGGGTATAGCTGATTAACAATGTTGTGGTAGTTGCAAGAGAACAAGATGGCGTAGGAGTGGGTGGATGTGAGTGCATCACCACGGATACATCAGGTGTACACTTTCAGACACAGAAGTGCATGCAGAACACCAGCTGACAGCAGACAGGAGCACCTGGCCAGCGGAAACGAATATACAGACCCACGCAAATTGGTAGGACGAAGGAACTAGGGGGAAAGCCAGGAGTGTTAGTGTTGTAGCCACGCGTTCCAGGAAACAAACTCACTCGGAAGGACAGTGCAGATAGTGGAGTGCAGTTTATTACACCGGCGGGCCCAAGGCAGAGTCTTCTCTTAGCCAAGTACTCTGACCAGTTTTGTGAAAACTTTATATACCCTAAGTGTACGTGCTCAAACCCACCTCCCCAAATTCCTTGAAACTAGTCTGGACAAGGTAAAAGAAAGATACAATCAAAGTTAACCCATGATTCATGTGTCATAAGCCTAGATAGTTAAACAGTGGACATTTATCAATAGGCCTGTGGTCATATCCTGATAAACATAATGGGAATTTATGACTTTGTTCTGTTACAGAGATGATTAGCATATTCTTTTAGGCAATGGAGAGTCCAAGTCCAAGTCCTGAGGCTCTTTTATCTGGGGGGTCTGGTTTTCCATTGGTATGCTATTTCTGTAGACACCGGGTGCAAAGTTCAGAGTCCATTGGAGGGTGAACATGCATGTAGCCTAATGTTCGCAGCCTGGCCTAAGATGCAGTCCAGCTCTGTCTGTTTCCTCCTTCATTAGAGGACTGGACCTGCCCTCCGTGGGTGGGGGAACTGAAGCAGGGCTCCGATCTCCTCATAGGGGCAGTTGTCTGAGTCAGAGGAGAAACATTTAAGGCGGAGAGTGAAACAGGTGATCTGTGGCAGCCTAAAGGAATGAGAATCAGACAGTCCTTACCGCAGCTGTACGTACCCCGTGTAGGAATGTAGATGCCCTGGAAGGTGCAGCGGCTGGGAGCTGGAGTTTAGGAATTGTGGAGTAATTCCAGGGCAAGGGCTGCTGTTGACTGCAGAGAGACAGATAAAGGGGATGTGAGGGAGGAGATTGTGGTGGGAAATGCCTATGGAGGAAAGCCGGGCAGCCACGGAAGCAAGGCGATACTGCTAAGTCACACGTAGGGGGTGGAGCCATCACCATAGCCTCTCTCCCCCAACACGCCAGTATTGGCAGCTCACAATAGAGAGGCTGGCCCATCAAATGCCTAACACACTGAACCACAGAGTAGGACCCCACCCAGTGTGTCCCATTAAGTGCCTGATGTGCCAATTACAGAGTAGGGCCCCAGTCAGGCGGGTACCTCTATGTGCCCGATGCACTGAACGACAGAGAAGGAACCCAGGCAAGAGGGCCCTCTTAAGTGCCCGAACAGGCAGAGCTACAGAGAAAGACTGGCCAAAGAGGCCTTTTGATTGCCAGCTACAAGAGGCTTGAACAAAGACTCTGAAAGGGCCATAACTCTTGTGGTGGAGGCAGTCCATGTCCCTGTACACTTGGTGCCGCCGGGGTCCTCGCAAGCCAAGCAGCTGCACCAACTTCATGCTCAACTCTCACTGGGGCACAGCTGCCACAGGCAAAAGAAGTCTTGCATCTATGTGTACAGGGTTGCTTTGGTAGTGTCTAACTCCTTGTGACCCTGTAGACTGTGGCCTGCCAGGCTTCTTTGTCAGGGAGGGGGGTCCTCCAGGAAAGAATACCAGAGTGTATTGGCTAATACTGGTTGCCATACCCTTCTAGAGCACTATATTTCCTGCTGCCCTAGCCACCAACTCCCCTAGTACCTGGTGCTGCCAGAACCCCTGTGACCTGAGCAGCTGCACCACCTCCACCTCTGGCCCTCACAGAGGCAAACCCAAGTCCTCCAGGGCAGCGTCAGGAGCAAACCCCAGTGCACCACCCACATACAGAGGTGGAAATAAAACCACAATTGAAACCCAGGGGCAGTGTGACTAAGAAAGAAGACCCAAAACCCCAGATTAAATCCACACGATCAACTAGGCAGACTGTGCCTATGGAATATATAAAAGGTCATTGAGAGCTCCCACAAAAGAAAATGCACTAGTTCTGATAGCTGTGGACATTGGAGGCAAGAATATAGAGGAGTAGGACCAGATTCAGAGAAGGCAATGGCACTCCACTCCAGTACTCTCACCTGGAAAATCCCATGGACGGAGGAGCCTGGTGGGCTGCAGTCCATGGGGTCGCTAACAGTCGGACAGACTGAGCGACTTCACTTTCACTTTTCTCTTTCATGCATTGGAGAAGGAAATGGCAATCCACTCCAGTATTCTTGCCTCGAGAATCCCAGGGATGGGGGAGCCTGGTGGGCTGGCATCTATGGGGTCGCACAGAGTCAGACACGACTGAAGCGACTTAGCAGCAGCAGCAGCAGGACCAGATTAGAATCTGAGCTGCCCCCAGAACAGGTCCAGAGATCAGCACAGTGTCGGAGAGCATCCTAGGGAGGTGAGGTGGACTGTGACTCCCTCCCTGCAAGGGAAAGGACTCTCTTAGCAGTGATTCAAGCAAAACATTTATTATTCTTATGTTTTGATTACTTCTGTAGATTCTTTTGAATTTTTTCCTTTTTTCTTTTCCCTCCCCTCTGTTGTAGTCATCAATTTTATTGGCCCTATGAAATCTAATTAAACCTTTAAGCTTTTTTCTTCCTCAGTCACATTTTTAATTGTTGTTATAAACCTCTGCCTCTACATTGGGCTTTTGCAGTTCTGGGAAGTTTTCCTTTTCTCTTTTTTAATTTTAATTTTTAGTTTTTTTAAACCTATTATTTTTTCTACATTTATTCCTTTGCTTTTCCTGCTGTTCTTTTCCCCTTGCAGTTAATCTTTAATGTATATGAATCTTAATCTAACTCTATTTAACTATGCATATCTATTCTTTCTTTCCTTTCCTCTCAACATATCTGTTTAGTTTTATTTTCATTACTCTATTCCCTAATTGACACCTTGCTTTAGTTTTGTTTTCCAGTTTGTATTTTAGTTAGCTTTGTCCTGGTAGATATAACTTTGGTTTCCTTTGTTCTCCAGGTCAGTCTATTGTACTTTATTTTTGTTGGACTGTTCTGATTTTGTTTACGGGTGTATATGTATATGTGTATATTCAGTGACACTTTTATTATTGTTATAAACCTTTGAATCTACGTTGGGCTTTTGCAGTTCTGTAGAGGTTTCCTTGTTTGTTTGTTTGTTTTTTTTCTTTCTTCTTCCATTTTTTTTCTTTTCTCTTTTTTATAATTTTAACTTTTAATTTTTTAAGCCTATTATATTTTTCTATGTTTATTCCTTTGCCTTTCTTACTGTTCTTTTCCCCTTGCAGTTAATCTTTAATGTATGTAAATCTTCTTCATCTGCCTTTATTTAACTTTGCATGTCCATTGTTTTTTTCTTTTTTTCTTTCTTTTTCTCTAAAATACTTGTTAGTTTTGTTTTCATTGCTTTATTCCCCACTTAGCACCTTGCTTCAGTTTTGTTTTCATTACTTGATTCCCCACTTGGCACCTTGCTTTAGTTTTGTTTTCCACTTTGTGCTTTAGTTAGTTTTGTTCTTAACTGGTAAATATAACTTTTGATTTCCTTCATTCACTGCATCAATCTATTGTATTTTACTTTTGTTTGACTGTTTTGACTTTGCTCATGGTGTATATGTATATGTGTATATTCCATGATCTTAATTATTATTTGCCTGGTTTTGTAACTGCCATTTGTATGGGGTTCATCTTTGGTTTCTCATTTTTGGATATTTGTTTTAATCTCACTTAATGCCATAACAGACCACTTGTGGAATCTTCATTCCTGACCAGAGAGCAAGCCCTGACCCCTTGGAGTGGGAGCACTAACTCCAAAGCCCTAGACTATCAGAGAACTAACCCTGCTGCTGCTGCTGCTGCTGCTAAGTCGCTTCAGTCATGTCCAACTCTGTGCGACCCCAGAGACAGCAGCCCATCAGGCTCCCCCATCTCTGGGATTCTCCAGGCAAGAACACTGGAGTGGGTTGCCATTTCCTTCTCCAATGCATGAAAGTGAAAAGTGAAAATGAAAGTGAAGTCGTGTCTGACTCCTAACAACCCCATGGACTGCAGCCCACCAGGCTCTTCCATCCATGGGATTTGCCAGGCAAGTGTACTGGAGTGGGGTGCCATTGCCTTCTCCAGAACTAACTCTAGGGAGTATCAAATAGTGAGAACTCACACAAAGGAAACCACTTGAATATAAGACCTGGCATCAACCAAGCACCAGTAGTGCGCCCTGTGCAGAACACCTCATCTAAACAACAAACAAAACAGAAATACAAACCCAATCATCAGCAGACAGGATTAACACCTCATGAAGCCTTGCCCATCAGAGGAAAAACAAGCAAACAAACAAAAACTCAGCACAAATTTCACCCTATAGAAAGCTTACATAAACCACTGGACCAACCTTAGGAGGGCAGAAACCAAAAGGAAGAAAGAATTCAATGTTCAAGACTAGGAAAAGGAGACCTCAAATACAATAAGTTAAAAAAAATAATGAAAAGGCAAAGAAATGCTACACAAATAAAGGAACAAACTAGAAACACAGAAATCCAATAAATGAAGAGGAAATAGGGAAACTCCCTGAAAAAGAATTCAGAATAATGATAGTAAAGATGATCAAAAACCTTGAAAACAAAACGGAGAAAGTGCCAGCATCAATTAACAAAGACCTAGGAGAACTAAAGAATAAACATACAGAGACAAACAACACAATTACTGAAATTAAAAGTACTCTAGACGGAATCAATAGCAGAATATCTGAAGCAGAAGAACGAATCAGTGAACTGGAAGATAAAATGGTGAAAGTAACTTCTGAAGAGCAGAATAAAGAAAAAAGAATGAAAAGAACTGAGGATAATCTCAGAGACCTCTGGGACAATGTCAGATGCACCAACATTTGAATTATAGGGGTCCAGAGTTCAGTTCAGTTCAGTTGCTCAGTCATGTCCGACTCTTTGCGACCCCATGAATCGCAGCACGCCAGNGGGCTACAGTTCACGGGGTCGCAAAGAGTCAGACACGACTGAGCGACTTCACTCACTCACTCACTCACTAGCAAAATAGAGTAATTTTCATATGCTTACTAGCCATTGGAACTTTTTGGTGAAATAAATCTTTGTGTCTTGTATTTTTCTTTTGAGGAGATTGTGTCATTTTAAAAGGTATTTCTATAGCTTATTATATATTAGGTAGCCAAACACTTTTTATTATTTGTTGCCATTATTACAAATATTTTCCCAGCTTGTCATTAAGTTTTCCCTTTTGTTTATGGGTTATTTTGTGTTATAAGTATTTTGTTCTTAATAATATTCAAGTATTTATTCTTCAAATTAAAAAAAATACATTTTCACTGTGGAAAATGTAAAAAATACAAAATGTGAAGAAGAAATTTAAAACTCTTGGAATTGTACCACTAAGATTTTAATGAAGAAACAGAACTGAAGGCTTTCTATATGTATTATGTAATACATACATAAATCTTTTATTTAAAATAAAGGTTTCATATTAAATATACTATCTTGTAGCACACTTTATCAACTTAGCAAAAACTTATTGAATATTTTCTCATGTCATTTGTTATTCTTATACATTTTAATTACTTCATAGTATTCAAAATATAAATGTGTAGATATAACAGTTTATTTCACAATCTATTTTTATATAGTTAGATTGGTCTTTATCATTTATTTGTTATAATCACACTATTATAAATAAAGCTGAGAGGAACATCCTGGAATATAAAATTTGCAGATAATCTTAATCTAAAATTGTAAATATGAAGTTGCTAGTTCAAAGAATCTCTGATACATAGTGTAAAATCCACTTATTGTTTGGACCTATAGTGTTTGAATGTTTATATTTTACATTTACCCAAAATAAATACCATGTTTAAAATTTTTTAAGAAAAAATTATATCCTTTAAAAAATTGTTCTTAATTTTTGTTGACTCTGAACTGTTTTTCTCTTCTGGCATTTGATTTCTGATGATGTGAACTGAATAATTATAGATTTACCTAGTTTTCCCTTGGGTAATTTGTTACAATATGTTGACATTTATCTTGTACACATGGTCTCCATTAAAATTTATCTTTTAATTTCTATGTTAAATTATTAGTGTTTAAAATTATTTGATTTTTATATGTTAAAATCAATGAATATTTTCTTTTTTGGATTCTGCTTTAGAATACATGCTGAGAAAGAACTTCAGAAAGCTAAAGTAAATAGTTACCTATATTTTCTTCAATTCAGCTAAAGCTTCACATTTACATTTAAGTCATTTTCCATGTTGGGTATATTTTATTGTGTTATTTACTGTAAGAATATAACATTTATTTTCCCCTCAAGTTGCCTCAAAGCTGTTTATAGATGCATTGGTCCAGGGATTCATTCTGTTTCAGTTACGTGCCTAGAGTGATTGTCTTCAAAGCATGCACAAATAAACATAATAAAATATTGTAATACTATGAGGAAATATAACATTACCAGTAGTTTGGCCACCTCACGCGAAGAGTTGACTCGTTGGAAAAGACTCTGATGCTGGGAGGGATTGGGGGCAGGAGGAGAAGGGGACGACCGAGGATGAGATGGCTGGATGGCATCANCAGTTACGTGCCTAGAGTGATTGTCTTCAAAGCATGCACAAATAAACATAATAAAATATTGTAATACTATGAGGAAATATAACATTACCAGTAGTTTGGCCACCTCACGCGAAGAGTTGACTCGTTGGAAAAGACTCTGATGCTGGGAGGGATTGGGGGCAGGAGGAGAAGGGGACGACCGAGGATGAGATGGCTGGATGGCATCACTGACTGGATGGATGTGAGTCTGAATGAACTCCTGGAGTTGGTGATGGACAGGGAGGCCTGGTGTGCTGCGATCCACGGGGTCGCAAAGAGTCGGACACGACTGAGTGACTGAACTGAACTGAACTGCACATGTTTAAATACCTGCCAATGTATATGATCCCCACCTTTCAGAATTTATGTTTCTTTGATGTGTACTATCTAGGGTTTTTAGTTATAATTAGTGGGAAGGAAAAGGAAAAGCCTGCCTACTCCATCTTTATAGACACAGAACTTCCTTATTTATTTTTTTCCTTTGCAGTTAGCCCAGAGTTTTTTGTTTGGTTGTAGTTTACAGAATTTGTTTTAATTTGTTGTTTTGTTTTAATCATTTGCTAGGTTGGTTAGTGAACAGAATTATTCCCCATCCTCAAATTTTTTAAAAAATTCATATAAAGGCCTCTGTCTGTGTGAATCTTTTAAAATTTGTTTGCATTTAGGGATACTTTCAGCTCAAAAAGTCATGACTTCTTTTAGCTCAGAGATGTTTATTTTTCCTCTGGTACTTCTTTGAATATTCTTTTTCTTTTCTCCTTTGTTACATATTCTGGAATGCCTATTAAATTGATTTTATTTACTGTATTTTACTTCATTATTCTTATTGTTTTTGTCCATTATTTTTTCTCAATAATTTAGATATAAATTCTCTTGTGTTCTAATTCATTAACTCAGTTTTCTTAAGTTTCTAACACTGGACTCTATAATCTTTCAATTTTATTATCATGATTTCCCCCCAGGAGTCTTTTCTAGCTATATCCTTGTTTCTGTTTTACTTTGTGTCAACTTTGGTTTTTACTGCTCCTAAGAATGTTTTATTTCTGTTAGTAAATGTGTGTTGTTCTTACTATAGTTCTCCATCCACATCTAATTCCCTTTCATTTATCCCAGTCTCTTGGCCCACATCATTTTCCAACTTTATCTTATAATCTCTCCATTAGCATTTAGTGCTTTAGATTACCAATATAACAAGAGAAGAAGAACCTCTTGATAACCAGTTGCAAATTAGAAGCAAATAATGTAAAATAAGGATCCAATTGAGTCTGGACACCTTGATGTTAGTGATGTTGATTCTCCTCTATCTTCAATGTGATTTCGCAAAAATTCCAATTGTAATTCTCGTAACCATTAATGACATAATCCCCAGATCAAGTCAAAACTGTTCAATGAAGCATGGTTTAGTAGAAATCAGAGTACTTCAGAATCCAACAGATGTAGTTTAGACTCCAGATTTGCCACTTTAATTGCTATTTATTAACTTCTCTGGGGTCAGTTTCCTCATCTGTAAAATGCACATGTATAAGGATAAAGCACATGCATATGTTAATACATACTAGCTCCTCATTCACCTCCCAAATTCTAACCAGGCAAAAAATGATTTATGAAGAGGAGAAAATTAATCAGATACATTGATCTGCATCATAATCATAAAGATACTTCTAAAGTTATGATAAATTCACATCTATGTGTTCTTTAATGAAATCATGAACATTGTGCTTGTTTCTCAAAAGTCTATGTGTTTTTAGGGATATAACTGCCTCCCAAAATAGACACTTTGGTGGCTCCTTCAGGGATGCATGGTTCTGATTAGGCATAAACTTTCCCTATATGTCAACATACAAATAGAAACGTATCAACTCTTCTGAGACCTGACCTAGGGCCATTTCAAAGCTCATGCTGTGGCCATTCTTCCTTGTGCTTTTATTCTCAGCTAACACAAGATAATTTCCCTTGCAACTGAGATCCTGATCTTGCTTCTTTCCCTGACACTAAGAAGGATTCTGAAAAACAAATCCAGAATCTGACTCTTCCAATCGAGAATCTCTATGACCACAGCTGGGATTCATTCCTATATTTATGGCTGAAAGAAACTGGACAAGAGTTAATGAGTTTATCCTCGTGAGTTTCTCTTCCTTACCTACTGAAATACAGTCATTACTCTTCCTGACATTTCTATTCATCTACCTGGTCATGCTGCTGGGAAACAGCCTCATCATTCTGGTTACCTTGGCTGACCCCATGCTGCACAGCCCCATGTACTTCTTCCTCAGGAACTTGTCCTTCTTAGAGATTGGCTTCAACCTAGTCATTGTGCCCAAGATGCTGGGGACCCTGATTGCCCAGGACACAACCATCTCCTTTCTTGGCTGTGCCACTCAGATGTATTTCTTCTTCTTCTTTGGGGTTTCTGAGTGCTTCCTCCTGGCCACCATGGCCTATGACCGCTATGTAGCCATCTGCAGTCCCTTGCACTACCCAGTCATCATGAACCCAAGGACACGTGCCAAACTGGCAGCTGTCTCCTGGTTTCCAGGCATTCCTGTAGCTACTGTGCAGACCACGTGGCTCTTCAGCTTTCCATTCTGTGGCATCAACAAGGTGAACCACTTCTTCTGTGACAGCCCACCTGTGCTGAGGCTGGTCTGTGCAGACACAGCACTGTTTGAGATCTATGCCATCATTGGAACCATTCT
>SJYX01011622.1:129893-146246 GCA_006410675.1 Oreotragus oreotragus
AAAGCATCAATTCTTCGGCGCTCAGCTTTCTTCACAGTCCAACTTTCACATCCATACATGACCACAGGAAAAGCCATAGCCTTGACTAGGCGGACGTTGAATAGACAACCTAAATTTATACCTAAAACAACTGGAAAAAGAACAAAAAACCCCCAAATTTAGTAGAAGGAAAGAAATCATAAAGAGCCATACAGAAATAAATGAAAAGGAAATGAAAGAAACAATAGTAAAGATTAATAAAACTAAAAGCTGGTTCTTTGAGAAGATAAACAAAATTGACAAACCTTTAGCAAGCTCATCAAGAAAAAAAGAGAAGAATCAAATCAACACCATTAGAAATGAAAAAGGAGAGGTTACAACAGACAATGAAGAAATACAAAGGATTATAAGAGACTGTTATGAACAATTATATGGCAATAAAATGGATAATCTGGAAGAAATGGACAGATACTTAGAAAAGTTCAATCTTCCAAGACTGAACCAGGAAGAAATATGTTATGAACAACCCAATTACAAGCACTGAAATTAAAGCTGTGATCAAAAATCTCCCAAAAAACATAAGCCCAGGTCCAGATGGCTTCACAGGAGAATTCTATTAAACATTTAGAGAAGAGCTAATACCTACCCTTCTAAAACTCCTGCAAAAAATTGCAGAGGAAGGAACACTTTCAAACTCTTTCTATGAGGCCACCATCACTCTGACCGGACAAAGACAACACAAAAAAAGAAAACTACAAGCCAATATCACTGATGAACATAGATGCAAACATCCTCAACAAAATTTTAGCAAACAGAATTCAGCAACACATCAAAAAGCTCATGTACCATGATCAAGTTGTGTTTATTCCAGGGATGCAAGGATTCTTTAATATACACAAATCAATAATGTAATACACCATATTAACAAGTTGAAATATAAAAACCATATGATAATCTCAATAGATGCAGAAAAAGCCTTTGACAAAATTCAGCACGTGTTTATGGTTAAAACCCTTCAAAAAATGGGCACAGAAGGAACCTACCTTAACATAGTAAAGGCTATATATGATAAGCCTACAGCAAACATTATTCTCAGTGGTGAAAAACTTCAAGCATTCCCCATAAGATCAGGAACAACACAAGGGTGTCTACTTTCACCACTACTATTCAACATAGTTCTGGAAGTCCTGGGTACAGAAATCAGAGAAGTAAAAGAAATAAAAGAATCCAGATCCAGAAGTAAAGCTCTCACTGTTTGCAGACGACATGATAGTGTCCAGAGAAAACCCTAAAGATAGTATCAGAAAATTACTAAAGGTAATCAGTGAATTTAACAAAGTTGCAGGATATAAAATCAATATACAGAAATCACTTGCATCTCTATATTCTAACAAAGAAAAATAAGAGAGAGAAATTAAGGAATTAATCCCATTCACCATTGTAACAAAAATAATTAAATATCTAGGAATAAGCTTATCTAAGGAGACAAAAGAACTGTACACAGAAAATTATAAGACACTAATAAAAGAAATCAAAGACAATGTAAACAGATGGAGAGATATTCCATTTTCCTGGGTAGGAAGAATCAATATTGTGAAAATGACTGTACTACCAAACACAATCTACAGATTCAGTGTGATCCCTATCAGATTACCAATGACATTTTTCACAGAACTGGAACAAAAACTCCCACAATTAATATGGAAACACAAAAGACCTCAAATAGCTAAGGCAGTCTTGAGAAAGAAGAACGGAGCTGGAGGAATCAACCTTCCTTACTTCAGATAATACTACAAAGCTACAGTCATCAAGACAGTATGGTACTGGCACAAAAACAGAAATATAGACCAATGGAAAGAACTGTACACAGAAAATTATAAGACACTGATGAAAGAAATCAAAGATGACATAAACAGATGGAGAGATGTTACAATCTCCTGGGTAGGAAAAATCAATATTGTGAAAATGACTATACTACCAAACACAGTCTGTAGATTCAGTGTGATCCTTATCAAATTACCAATGATATTTTTCACAGAACTAGAACAAAAAATTTCAAAATTCGTATAGAAACACAAAGACCCAGAATAGCCAAAGCAGTCTTTAGAAAGAAGAGTGGAGCTGGAGGAATCCTGACTTGCTGACTTCAGCTTATACTACAAAGCTACAGTCATCAAGACAGTATGGTACTGGCACAAAAACAGAAATATTACCAATGGAACAAGATAGAAAGTCCAGAAATAAACCCATGCACCAATGGGTACTTTATTTTTGACAAAGGAGACAAGAATATACAATAGGGCAAAGACCGCCTCTTCAATAAATGGTGCTGGGAAAACTGGACAGCTACATGTAAAAGAATGAAATTGGAACACTTCTTAACACCATACACAAAGATAAACTCAAAATGGATTAAAGACCTAAATATAAGACCAGAAACTGTAAAACTCTAAGAGGAAAATGTAGGCAGAACACTTGATGACATAAATCAAAGCAAGATCCTCTATGACCCACCTCCTAGAGTAATGGAAATAAAAACAAAGGTAAACAAGTGGGACCTGATTAAACTTAAAAGCTTTTGCACAGCAAAGGAAACTATAAGCAAGGTGAAAAGACAGCCCTCAGAATGGGAGAAAATAATAGCAAATGAAACAACTGACAAAGGATTAATTTCCAAAATATACAAGCAGCTCATACAACTCAATACCAGAAAAACAAACAACCCAATTAAAAAGTGGAAAAAAGACCTAAACAGACATTTCTCCAAAGAAGGCATACATATGGCTAACAAACACATGAAAAGATGTTCAACATTGCTCATTACTAGAGAAATGCAAATCAAAACCACAATGAGATATCACATTACACCAGTCAGAATGGCCATCATTGAAAAGTCTACAAACAGTAAATGCTGGAGAGGTTGTGGAGAAAAGGGAACGCTCTTGCCCTGTTGGTGGGAATGTAAATTGATACAGCCACTATGGAAGACTGTATGGGGATTCCCTAAAGAACTAGGAATAAAACCACCATATGACCCAGCAATCCCACTCCTAGGCATATACCCTGAGGAAAGTAAAATTGAAAAAGACACATGTATCCCATCAGTCATTGCAGCACTATTTACAATAACTAGAACATGGAAGCAACCTAGATGTCCATCTGCAGATGAATGGATAAAGTTGTGGTACACAATGGAATATTACTCAGTTATAAAAAGGAATCCATTTGAGTCAGTTCTGATGAGGTGGATGAACCTAGAACCTAATATACAGAGTGAAGTGAGTCAGAAAGAGAAAGATAAATATCGTATTCTAACGCACATATACAGAATCTAGAAAAATGGTACTGAAGAATTTATTTACAGGGCAGGCTCAGAGGTTAAAGCATCTGCCTGGAATGCTGGAGACCTGGGTTCGATCCCTGGGTCGGGAAGATCCCCTGGAGAAGGAAATGACAACCCACTCCAGTACTCTTGCCTGGAGAATCCCATGGAGGGAGGAGCCTGGTAGGCTACAGTCCATGGGGTCGCAAAGAGTCGAACACGACTGAGCGACTTCACTCACTCACTCACTCACTCAATGGAGATGGAGAAGGCAACGGCACCCCACTCCAGTACTCTTGCCTGGAAGATCCCATGGACGGAGGAGCCTGATAGGCTGCAGTCCATGGAGTCATGAAGAGTCAGACATGACTGAGCAACTTCCCTTTCACTTTTCACTTTCATGCACTAGAGAAGGAAATGACAACCCACTCCAGTGTTCCTGCCTGGAGAATCCCAGGGACGGGGGAGCCTGGTGGGCTGCTCTCTATGGGGTTGCACAGAGTCAGACACAACTGAAGTGACTTAGCAGCAGCAGCAGCAATGGAGAAACAGAGAGAGTAGACTTATGGACATGGAAGAGGGGAGGAGAGGGTGAGATGTATGGAAAGAGTGACATGGAAACTTACATTACCATATGTGAAATAGATAGCCAACGGGAGTTTGCTGTATGGCTCTGGAAACTCAGACAGGGGCTCTGTATCAATCTAGAGGGGTGGGATGGGGCGGGAGATGGGAGGGAGGTTCAAAAGGGAGGGAATATACATACACCTATGGCTGATTCATGTTGAGGTTTGACAGAAAACAACAAAATTCTGTAAAGCAATTATCTTTCAATAAAAAAATAAAAACAATGTTGTAGTAGTTTCAAGGGACTTGGGCATAGGTATATGTGTATCCATTTTCCCCTAAACCCCCCTCCCATCCAGGCTATCACATAACATGAGCAGAGTTCCATGTGCTATGCAATGGGTCTTCGTTGGGTATCCATTTTAAATATAGCAGTGTGTACATGACCTTCCCAAAGTCCCCAGCTCTCCCTTTCCTCCAACAGCCGTAAGTTCGTGTTCTAAGTCTTTGAGTCTCTTTCTGTTTTGTAAGTTAATTTGTACTATTTTAACTGTTCGTCCATGTTTATAAATAATAGCTTTTACTTCATGTACCAACCCAGTTAATGGTGGCTATCTGGAGTGCTTTTAGAGGAGTCCTGAGTAATTCCTGTGGAAAAAAATCCCTGGTGAATGAATGGTGTCTGTCCTGGGCATGAAGAGTGAGAGTGACATCACATGTGCTTGGCTATGTTAAACTCTACTGAAGACAACGAGAAACTGAGGCTTAGCTTTGCTTTATTCTCACTTAGTGTACTTCTTGAATTCTGACCGATGTTCTTGTTTTGATTCCCATGCAGACTTATATACATAGATATGAGGGTGAAACTAGCTTTTTGTATTACTTGTGTTCTTAAGATATATTGTTCTGTGAAGTTTCAGTTTATTTTCACACTTGTCTGATGAGTTGCTGAAACTAGTAAGCCCATCTTTCTGACCAAGAATTATTGTAAAAACTCAGTAATGACACTACTGATTATAATGTGACTTCCTGTATAGTTTGCCTATAAGTAAAGGATCTGCTAATCACGCTAGATGAGTATGTCCAGTATGTGAGAATTGTGCTTCTCATTATAACTATGTTAATTGGCATCTTGATGTCTTTCTCTGGCTCTTGTATGTTTTGGAGGCATGGGTAAATTTATCATAGCTTGTCGAGAGCAAGTATCAAATACCTGAAAGGGAAAGGCTGGATCCAGGCACCCTTCCCTTAGAGGACACAGAGTCTGTGCCATTTCCAAAAGATTGCCTGTTTTCTACTGATTTTAATTAACTCCTCTAGCTCTGTTGATCACTCTTTGTTTTTATTATGAAGTATTTGGCACATATAAAAGAATACAGTAACATAATAATGAAAAGAATACAATAACATAATAATGAAATGTCTGACTTCTCCTCCCCAAAACAAAATAACACATTACCAACGCATTGCTTGTATCGTGTTCTCTCCTCCTGCCTCCCTCCAAGAGGCAACCATTATCCTGTAAATTGTAGGTATCATTCCTTTGCCTGTTTTAATTGGTAATTTTAGCACATATGTATATATATATAAAATCATGTAGTTTTGGTTGTATTGAGCTTTATTAAAATGGTGTTATACTGTTTGTCTGGAGAAGGAAATGGCAACCCACGCCAGTACTCTTGCCTGGAGAATCCCATGGACGGAGGAGCCTGGTGGGTTGCGGTGCATGGGGTCACAAAGAGTCAGACACGACTGAGTGACTTCACTTTCACTTATACTGTTTGTAGGCTTTTGCAACCCGTTTCTCCCATCTACAGGCATGCCACAGAGACATGACAGATTGGGTTCCAGACTGCCTCAATAAAACAAATATATCAATAAGGCAAGTCACAGGGGTTTTTGATTTCCCAGTGCACATAAAAGTTACATTCATACTATTGTATTTTAGTCTATTAAGTGTATAATATCATTATGTCTAAAAATTAATGTACATATTTTAATTAAAATATTTTATTGCTAAAAAAATGCTAATCCTAAACCGAGCCCTTCAGTTCAGTTCAGTTCAGTCGCTCACTCGTGTCCGACTCTTTGCGACCCCATGAATCGCAGCACGCCAGGCCTCTCTGTTCATCACCAACTCCTGGAGTTCACTCAGACTCACGTCCATCGAGTCGGTGATGCCATCCAGCCATCTCATCTTCTGTTGCCCCTTCTCCTCCTGCCCCCAATCCCTCCCAGCATCAGAGTCTTTTCAAATGAGTCAACTCTTCGCATGAGGTGGCCAAAGTACTGAAGTTTCAGCTTTAGCATCATTCCTTCCAAAGAAATCCCAGGATTGATCTCCTTCAGAATGGACTGGTTGGATCTCCTTGCAGTCCAAGGGACTCTCAAGAGTCTTCTCCAACACCACAGTTCAAAAGCATCAATTCTTTGGTGCTCAGCCTTCTTCACAGTCCAACTCTCACATCCATACATGACCACAGGAAAAACCATAGCCTTGACTAGACGGACTTTAGTCGGCAAAGTAATGTCTCTGCTTTTGAATATACTATCTAGGTTGGTCACAACTTTTCTTCCAAGGAGTAAATGTCTTCTGATTTCATGGCTGCAGTCACCATCTGCAGTGATTTTGGAGCCCCCCAAAATAAAGTCTGAGACCGTTTCCACTGTTTCCCCATCTATTTCCCATGAAGTGATGGGACCGGATGCCATGATCTTCGTTTTCTGAATGTTGAGCTTTAAGCCAACTTTTTCACTCTCCTTTTTCACTTTCATCAAGAGGGAGAGGGTGGGATGATTTGGGAGAATAGCACTGAAATATGTATACTATCATGTAAGAAACGAATCGCCAGTCTATGTTCGATGCAGGATGCAGGATGCTTGGGGCTGGTGCATGGGGATGATCTGGAGGGATGATGTGGTGTGGGAGGTGGGAGGGGAGTTCATGTTTGGGAGTTCATGTACACCTGTGACGGATTCATGTCAATGTATGCCAAATCCTATACAATACTGTAAAGTAAAATAAAGTTAAAAAAAAAAAAAANGGATGGTCTTGATCCCTGTCTCCTGTACAATCAGGCACTCTCTCTATCAAATCTAGTCCCTTAAATCTATCTCTCACTTCCACTGTATAATCATAAGGGATTTGATTTAGGTCATACCTGAATGGTCTAGTGATTTCCCTACTTTTTCCAATTTCAGTCTGAATTTGACAATAAGGTGTTCATGATGAGCCACAGTTAGCTCCCGGTCTTGTTTTTGCTGACTGTATAGCGCTTCTCAATCTTTGGCAGCAAAGAATATAATCAATCTGATTTTGGTGTTGACCATCTGGTGATGTCCATGTGTAGAGTCTTCTCTTGTGCTGTTGGATGAGGATGTTTGCTAACACCAGTGCGTTCTCTTAGCAAAACTCTATTAGCCTTTGCCCTGCTTCGTTCTGTATTCCAAGGCCAAATCGGCCTGTTACTCCAGGTATTTATTCACTTCCTACTTTTGCATTCAAGTCCCCTATACTGAAAGGATATCTTTTTGGGGTGTCAGTTCTAGAAGGTCTTGTAGGTCTTCATAGAACCATTCCACGCCAGCTTCTTCAGCATTACTTGTCAAGGCATACATACATAGCCTTGGATTACCATGATATTGAATGGTTTGCATTGGAAATGAACAGAGATCACTGTCGCTTTTGAGATTGCATCAAAGTACTGCATTGCAGACTCTTGTTGACTGTGAAAGTGATAGTCGCTCAGTTGTGTCTGACTCTTTGTGACCCCATGGACTATACAGTCCATGGAATTCTCCAGGCCAGAATACTGTAGCGCATAGCCTTCCCTTCTCCAGGTGATCTTCCCAACCCAGGGGTTGAACCCAGATCTCCCACATTGCAGGTGGATTCTTTACCAACTGAACCACAAGGGAAGCTACTCCATTTCTTCTGAGGGATTCTTGCCCACAGTAGTAGATATAATGGTCATCTGAGTTAAATTCACCCATTACAGTCCATTTTGGTTCACTGATTCCTAAAATGTTGACGTACACTCTTGCTGGCATATTGAGTGCAGCACTTTCACAGCATCATCTTCCAGGATTTGAAACAGCTCAACGGGAATTCCATCACCTCCACTAGCTTTGTTCTTAGTGATGCTTTCTAAGGCCCACTTGACTTCACATTCCAAGATGTCTGGCTCTAGATTAGTGATCACATCCTCATGATTATCTGGGTCGNGGTAGTTTGAGCATTCTTTGGCATTGCCTTTCTTTGGAATTGGAATGAAAACTGACCTTTTCCAGTCCTGTGGCCACTGCTGAGTTTTCCAAATTTGCTGGCATATTGAGTGCAGCACTTTCACAGCATCATCTTTCAGGATTTGAAACAGCTCAACGGGAATTCCATCACCTCCACTAGCTTTGTTCTTAGTGATGCTTTCTAAGGCCCACTTGACTTCACATTCCAAGATGTCTGGCTCTAGATTAGTGATCACATCCTCATGATTATCTGGGTCAGGAAGATCTTTTTTGTACAGTTCTTCTGTGTATTCTTGCCACCTCTTCTTAATATCTTCTGCTTCTGTTAGGTCCATACCATTTCTATCCTTTATCGAGCCCATCTTTGCATGAAAAGTTCCCTTGGTATCTCCAGTTCTCTTGAAGAGATCTCTAGTCTTTCCCATTCTGTTGTTTTCCTCTATCTCTTTGCATTGATTGCTGAAGAAGGCTTTCTTATCTCTTCTTGCTATTCTTTGTAACTCTGCATTCAGATGCTTATATCTTTTCTTTTCTCCTTTGCTTTTTGCCTCTCTTCTTTTCACAGCTATTTTTAAGGCCTCCCCAGAATCTTTTTGCTGGCAGAGGATCTTGCTTTTATGTTGATGGTTGCTGATTTATCAGGGTGGTGTTTGCTGAAGGTTGGGGTGACTGTGGCAGTTTCTTAAAGTAAGGAAGCAGTGAAGTTTGCTGAACCAGTTGACTCTGTTTTTCATGAACAATTTATCTGTAGCATGCAACGATGTTTGATAACATTTTAGCCACAGTAGAACTTGTTTCAAACTTGGAATCAGTCCTCTCAAACCCCACCACTGCTTTGTCAACTAAGTTTATATAATGTTCTAAATACTTTGTTTTCATTTCAATGGTCTTCACAGCATTTTTACCAGGAGCAGATTCTTTCTGAAGAGACCACTTTCTTTGCTCATTCATAAGAAGAAACTCCTCAGCTGTTCAAGTTTTATCATGAGATTACAGCAAAGCAGGTACATCTTTAGGTTCCACTTCTAATTCTCTTGATATTTCCAACGTGTATACAGTTACTTCCTCCACTGAAATTTTGAATCCTTCAAAGTCATCCATGATGATTGGATTCAACTTCTTCTAAGTTTCTGTTAATTCTGGTATTTTGACCTCTGCCCATAAATCATGAGTAATCTTAATGGCATATAGAGCTGAATCCTTTAAAAAATTTTTCAATTTTCTTTTCCCAGATCCATTAGAGGAATCACCATCTCTTGCAGCTATAGCTGTACAAAATTAATTTCATAAATATTAAAGTGTGAAAAGTGAAATTACTGCTTGATCCCTGGACTATAGGGTGGATGCTATGTTAGCAGACATGAAAACAAAATTAACCTGGTAGAGCATCTCTGTCGGAGCCCTTGGGTGACCAGGCACATTGTCAGTGAGCAGGAACATTTTGCGGAGAAGGCAATGGCACCTCACTCCAGTACTCTTGCCTGGCAAATCCCATGGACGGAGGAGCCTGGTGGGTGCAGTCCAGGGGTTCGGGAAGACACAACTCAGTGACTTCACTTTCACTNAGTGGTAGAGCATCTCTGTCGGAGCCCTTGGGTGACCAGGCACATTGTCAGTGAGCAGGAACATTTTGCGGAGAAGGCAATGGCACCCCACTCCAGTACTCTTGCCTGGCAAATCCCATGGACGGAGGAGCCTGGTGGGTGCAGTCCAGGGGTTCGGGAAGACACAACTCAGTGACTTCACTTTCACTTTTCACTTTCCTGCATTGGAGAAGGAAATGGCAACCCCCTCCAGTGTTCTTGCCCGGAGAATCCCAGGGACGGGGGAGCCTGGTGGGCTGCCGTCTCTGGGGTCGCACAGTGTCATACACGACTAAAGCGACTTAGCAGCAGCAGCAGCAGTAACATTTTGAAAGAAATGTTTTATTTGGAGCAGTGGGTCTCAACAGTGGGCTGAAAATATTTAGTAAATAATGTTGTAAACAGATGTGTTGTAATACAGGTTTCACTGTTCTAATAATAGAGCACAGAATGTGAGAGTGAAAGTTATTCAGTCTTGTCCAGCTCTTTGCAACCCCATGGACTATACAATCCATGGAATTCTCCAGGCCAGAATACTGGAGTAGGTAGCCTTTTCCTTCTAAGGAGATATTCCCAACCCAGGAATCCAACCCAGGTCTCCTGTGTTGCAGGAGGATTCTTTACCAGCTGGGCCAGGCAGAGTAGATTTAGCCCTTAAGGTCCCAGGATTTTCAGAATAATAAATTAGCATTGACTTCAACTTAGAATCACCAGCTGCCTTAGCCCCTAATAAGAGCATCAGTCTGTCCCTTTGGTGCTTTGTAATCGGGTGTTGACTCCTCCTCTTTAGCTGTGAAAGTCCTAGATGGCATTTTCTTCTAATATAAGGCTGTTTTGTCTACATTGAAAATCTGTTCAGTGTAGCCAATTTTGTAAGTTATGGAGACATCTTGTTTCCTTAAACCTCATGAACCGACCTCTCTTAGCTTCAGACTTTCCTTCTGCAGCTTCCTTACCTCGTTCAGTCTTCATAGAATTGAAGAGAGTTACAACCTTCCTCTGTATTAGGCTTTGGTTTAAGGGAATGTTCTGGCTGGTTTGATCTTGTTTCCAGACTACTAAAACTTTTTTCATATCTTCAATAAAGCTGTTTTGCTTTCTTGCCTTTCATATGTTCACTGGAGTAGCACTTTTAACTTCCCTCAAGAACTTTTCCTTTGCACTCACAACTTGGCTAGCTGCCATAAGAGGCTGAGCTTTCAATCTTTCTTGGCTTAGAACATGCCTTCTTCATTAAGCTGAATTATGTATAGCTTTTGGTTTAAAGTGAGAGATTTGCAACGCTTCCTTTCGCTTGAACACTTAGAGGATGTTGTAGGGTTGTTAATTGGCCTAATTTCAATATTATTGTGTCTCAAGGAATAGGGAGGCTTGAGGAAAGGGAGAGAGACAGGGAATAGCTGGTTTGTGGAGTAGTCAGAACACATACAACACTTACTAAGTTCACCATCTTATATGGGCATGGTTTGTGGCACTCCAAAACAGTGACAGTAGTAACACTAGAGATTGCTGATTATAGATCACCACAGCAAATATATGATTACCAAAGTGTGATAGAGACATGAAGTGAGCAAATGTTTTAAGTCTGTAGGATCTACCATCTCCTAGTGCTGGCTCTCAGACTGGGGAGACCACAGGCAGGGAGAGAGACCAAACCTCTAATAATACGAGAGATCCTGAGAAAGTAAATACCCTCACAAAAGTGGGTAATGTTTCCATATAGCATTTCGGTTCAAGGCTTCCTACTTGTTACTTTAAATTCCTTATAACAAGATTCGTGTTATTTTATCTATTTGGATGCTCAGAGAGCTTAAACAACTCTCTGAAAATCCCATTGCTATTTGAACCCTGAATTTATCCCACTTTCACACACTTTCCACTCTAATACCCACAGGGACTTCATTAACAAAGTCAACTAAGATGATGTAAGGGGGTCCAATCCAGTGGGTAAAGATTGAATCAGGAGAACCTTGTGCAAGGAGATGCCCAAGGCTCTCTGAGATGTGTTTAGAATTCAGAAGTCCATCAGTAGGGTAGGTGAGTGAGCATGGAAAATGCTTGGAGATGCAGGCAGAGAATCACTTGTGAGCAACTTGAGTTCCTCTTCCCCAGAGTTGAATTTACAACAGAAATCAATAAATTTACTAAAGTTTAAGGAAAGTTAAATAACTTGAATATGTGTAGTATGCCACCAATAAGACTGTGTTGAGTAAACTGGTGTGGCCAAAATTTCTCCAGGTTTTACTAAATTTTGTTAGAAAAGACATTAGTGATATAATGTTCAAATCCCTCTGGTTAATTGTCCCCTGAAGCAGGGCTTGGATTCTTTGAAACAAGGCCCAGTGTGTTCCCCACCAGCTTTATGGGAACATCGGGTGATGTGCCCAGAAATAAATCTGCTCACCTGGGACCACTGCCTTTCTGGCATGCACCTGCTGGGTGTTACCTCAGGAGATTCTCCATGGTCACCTGGGTGTCACAGAGTCTGTAAGCCTCCTGCCTATCACCATCATTGAGTTCTGGAGATTTATTGCTAAGTGAGCAGAGGGATCAGTAAGCACCCTCACCCCTGTGGTAGGGGCACCAAGTCCCACCTCAACCAAAGAAATCCACTTTTATCCAGTTCATAAGGGGTTTGTCTGTTTTTGTTGTTGTTTAGTTGCTAAGGTCTATTAAACTTTTTTGTGACTCCACGGACTGTAGCCAATTAGAACTTTTAAAAGCTGTTTGAAGACAGTTTCTCTGGTGTCTCTCTGGTAAAGGATTCCGCTGTGTTCCAAGGAAAAGTGGGCAGAAGCTCAGTTTCCTGCTGAAAGTAGAATTCTGTCACCTGGAGAACAAAGCACTTCTGTTCAGACTCTGAGTCTCACAGACTTGCTTATTAAAATAATTTCCGCCATTTTGGCCTCCATCTTCTTTCTTCAGAGGTGTTGGACATGGTCCCTGGGTTAGACTGGAAATAAATAGCCAGTCCATCCACTCCTCATCTCTGTCAGAGTTCTCAGTTGCAGCTAATTGAAATATAGTGTGAGCAGAAAAGGAATTTATTAGTTATTATGGGATATCCCAGGAGGCCAGAAACCAGACTGGGAGGCTCCCCAGCCAGGATCGATGCCCAGAATTGCACTAAAGAATTTCTGCTAGAAACTGCTCGCTTGCCCCTGCTGGCCACAGACTTACTGCTGGTGTTCAGTCTCGGCTAGGGTGTGACCTTAGCCACCCCTCCCTCTGGCAACTGGAATTGCCTGCTATCTGTCGCTCTAGAGTGGACCTCAGGTGGCACTTTTTTCTTTGCAATGATTCAATGCCTTTCTGATATATGTGTTTGCTGGGGCCTGTGTTGTAGCCCAGTGTCTGCCAAGGAGGTGGAGAATTCTCCAACTGTAGCATGTTTGATGGTGCTGAGAAGCCCAGAAAAGTGACAGCATCTTCACTTAGCCATCACCACCCGCAGATTCCCATCCTGTCCCCATTTCCTACCTCTTGCACTTACCCCGACCACAGCTTCCTTTATCTTCAACCATTCAAAACCAAAAACTTCATTAGAATTGAACTCTCTGAGGCATCACCATCAACTCAATAAACAAGCCCAGACATGACTAAACTTCAGCAGTATAAACAGCCAGTGTCAAGTTGAAACCTCTAAAGTGTACACACAGAAATAACCATCTATTCCCAAACTAGTCCACAAGACCACGGGATCCTAGGAAAGAATTGCCCATGACTAGTAGAAAGCACAAACGTTTTCATTAGAGTGAAAGTACACCTTACTTTATATCACATTCAAGCAGAAAGGACACAAAAAATGTATTTCCTTCTAAAAAAATTCTTTAGTCAGTGTTCAACATAGCTGTTTATTGAATGGATCAAGGTGCTGCTAGTAAAAGCAGTGAACAAAACCCAAAGTCCTGTCTGTGAAGTTATTTTCACAGACAATAACAATAAATAAATTGTTATTTATTATATATAAATAACAATCTCAGTGACAAGAAAATAAAGCAGTTAGGGAAAGAAGTGCTCACTATATTGGGTGATCAGAGAGGTGGTATTTGAGCAGAGATGTGAGTAATGGGATAGGGCAGGTATAAAGTGATTTGGGAACAAAAGACCCTGAGACAGAAACACCTCCAGGCATTAGCATTAGAAGAAGAAGGTCAGTGTGCATGTGCTGGAGGGAAAGCCAAAAGTGAAATGAAAAGGAGAAACAGAAAACTGAATACAGGGGATCTTGTAGGCCATTAGAGTTTGGGCTTTTATTTTAAGGATGATAGGAAGGCATCATAAGGTTTTAAGCTGAGCAGTATGATATGATCAAGTTAACATTTTTTAAAGTTTCACTGGCTCCAGTATAAATGAGAGATATGTGGGGCTAAATTGAAAGTGAGGAAGCCTCTCAGGAGGCTTTGCTGTAACCCAGGGAGAAAGCATGTCAGCTTGGACTCCAGGGGGAGAGGTGGAAGTGAGATCAAATTAGCTTTAGACTGTATTTTGCCCCCAGACTTGCAAAGACTTTCTCATGCTTTGCATGTGAAATGAGAGACAGAAAGAATCCAGTATATATTTCTAGGATCCACTTTGTGGTTGATTATATTTTTTAAAAAAGTGAATATAAGAATATTTCCCTGTATGCTTTTCCAGAACTTGCCTCTCCTCATCAGGAGGTGGCATCTGTGTCTTTTGCCCTCAAAACTGGGTGGACTTTTGTTTCAGCTTTGACTATTAGACTACGTAGAAGTGACACATGTGACTTTTTAGGCTAGATCAGGAAAAGTGATGCCACTTTACCTATCCTCTCTGGGATGCTTACCCTGGTACTCATCTACCATGGCCAGACCACAGAGAGAGGTCCAGGTGGAGAGAAACCAAAGGCGTGGGTCCTTAGCTGAGCTCCCAGCCAGGAGCCAGCATCGACTCACTGGCCAAGTGAGTGAGCCATCTTGAGAGCATGTTCCAGGATGAGTTCCTGGATCCTTCTGATTACTCGAGGGATTGATTTTGACTATACTTGTGTCTTGAACTGCTAGCCAGAACAAAATAGCAAGGTCTATGGATTATTATTATACATTACATAGCACTGATGGAGAAGGACATGGCAACCCACTGCAGTGTTCTTGCCTGGAGAATCCCAGGGACAGAGGAGCCTGGTGGGCTGCCGTCCATGGGGTCACACAGAGTCGGACACGACTGAGTGACTAAGCACAGACAAGTGACTCTGAGCTCAGCTTCCATTTTGCATGATTCATAGAGGTCTTCTTCCTGTTTGTTTTTTTCCTGCATCATACAATATATCTTTGATAACTAATGTGAATCTGGCTTTGTGTAATTCTACATCTGTTCTTACTCCTCTGCTGCCCTCTTGGGGCCACAAACCACATTGCCCCACTTGTATGCCAGGCAAAAAACAATGAGCACTTGTTACCTGGTGGGTACTATTTTGAACAGTTCACATATTCTTACTCCTGTGTTCTTGACAACCCTATGTGGTACTTCTAACTTCTTTTTAAAGATGAGAAAACATGGCTACATAGATACAAGAAACAAGTTGCCAAGGTGCAAGAATCAAGGTCCTATAATGGCCAAGCTGGAATTTGAACCAAGAGTCTAGTCTTGCACTATCCCCCTCTTCTTTGGTATGGCAAAGCTGATCCAGTAGGCATCCATGTGAGACTTGTGTACTTTCATAACTTGTAAAAGTAAATGTGCTTTGAAGTATGGGTCTTTATCTCTTGACTGGTGATGACACTAGCTGTCTAACTAATCTCCCCATTGCCAGTCTCTCTCATTTCAATCTATTTTCCATACAGTAATCAGAGAGGTCTCTTAAAAAATGATGAATGAAGGCATGAGCTAAGTAATCTCTTATCTTTTAACCTTATCTAACTTGATAAAAGAACAGAATGGGAACGACTAGCGATCTCTTCAAGAAAATTAGAGATACCAAGGGAACTTTTCATGCAAAGATGGGCTCGATAAAGGACAGAAATGGTATGGACCTAACAGAAGCAGAAGATATTAAGAAGAGGTGGCGAGAATACACGGAAGAACTGTACAAAAAACATCTTCATGACCCAGATAATCACGATAGTGTGATCACTCATCTACAGCCAGACATCCTGGAATGTGAAGTCAAGTGGGCCTTAGGAAACATCATTATGAACAAAGCTAGTGGACATGATGAAATTCCAGTTGAGCTATTTCAAATTCTGAAATATGATGCTGTGAAAGTGCTGCACCCAATATGCCAGCAAATTTGGAAAACTCAGCAGTGGCCACAGGACTGGAAAAGGTCAGTTTTCATTCCCATCCCAAAGAAAGACAATGCCAAAGAATGCTCAAACTACCGCACAATTGCACTCATCTCATGCACTAGTAAAGTAATGCTCAAAATTCTCCAAGCCAGGCTACAGCAATACATGAACCGTGAACTTCCAGATGTTCAAGCTGGTTTTAGAAAAGGCAGAGGAACCAGAGATCAAATTGCCAACATCCACTGGATCATCAAAAAGCAAGAGAGTTCCAGAAAAATGTTTATTTCTGCTTTATTGACAATGCCAAAGCCTTTGACTGTGTGGATCACAATAAACTGTGGAAAATTCTGAAAGAGATGGGAATACCAGACCACCTAACCTGCCTCTTGAGAAATCTATATGCAGGTCC
>SJYX01011622.1:149787-177317 GCA_006410675.1 Oreotragus oreotragus
GGGACAACAGAGGATGAGATGACTGGTTGGCATCACCTACTCGATGGATATGAGTATGAGTAAACTCTGGGAGTTGGTGATGGACAGGAAGGCCTGGCATGCTGCGATTCATAGGGTCGCAAAGAGTTGGACACAACTGAGTGACTGAACTGAACTGAACTATAGGAAAACTATAAGAGCCAGTCTTACCGAAGGGGTAAGATGAGTGAAGCCAGCAGATAGCCTAATACTCTTGAAACCACAGTAAAAAATGGAGTTTATTGATGTGTGGTTATAACACTTAATATGCAATATTTATCTCTGAGTAAATTTAGCTTTTATCTTATTCACCATCACACTTATCCTGCAAGGATGAAAGCACATCTTCTCTATTTTATAAGAGGAGAAATTCTACCTTACAAATAGTGCTCTGGCATAGATGGAGTTACCCAAAGAATGTAGCCGAGGGTGGTCAGTGTCATGCAGAATAGAACTCTGACTCCAGAAATCTAACTGGTTTTCAGAGACCGAATGAGGTGTGTTAAGTGGAACCCTTTAAATATAGTCTGAACCAGAGGTTAATATTTAAAGCAGATAAAGCTGCTCATGCTGTGTAGAGGGCAGTAGATGTAGTGGGCATGTGCTTGGCTGTCTGCAAAGACTTTGGAAGCATAGCTAGGAAACCTCTTGGGCTCAGCTTCAAAAACATTCCTGGAAAGCATATGTGGTGTCAAGAGCCATTACCAGCAGTGGAGATGGGGAGTCCAGAAGTTGCAGTCCCAAAGCCATAATCCATATTGTACTTTTTCCAACATCCTTGAGTTACTTTCCTTATCTCTGGGTAGTCGAGGCTTCTCTACACATGCAAGAAAGATAAAAATAAAAATGTTGTTATTCACACAAAGTGAACTCAGGCTCTCACCTGGAGGAGTGACAGAACTGCAGTGTCTCCCTGCCACAGCCACCAGCTTTGCCACTTTGCTTTTCCACCCATGTTTAGTAGTAACAGACCACTGAAGTTTAATCTTCCTTGCCTGCGAAGTGGGAATGGAGAGAGGAGGTGGCTGATCTGGTGTATGTTCCAGGGGTTCTTTTATGGAATCAGAGTTGTGCACCTGCTGACCGACTTGCCAGTTGATATGTAAACAGAGAGCTAAAAAGACTCAAAAGAGGCAGCAAGACACTCCGTCAGGATTCCTAGATCATTTCTTAAGCCTCCTTTCCAGTTCTTTTTTACTGAGTAAAATCACTGTTATAACGTCAGCTTGAATCTAGATCACTACAGGGGAGATGATTTGAGATAAAGATTTCTTTATGGTTAAGTAGATTTTTGTCTGCTTGTTTTGTTGTGTTAAGAAGCCTCCAGGGTGACTCCCATGCAAACAGCTCTGTTGCAAGCAATGCTGGATATAGGTTTGTCAGACAAATTGGAATTTAAATAGAATTAACATTATTTAAATAGAATTAACATTATTTCCTGTATTCTTTCAGTATTGGTCATTTGGATTCCTCCAAAGCATTTTGTTTTTATTTTGTTTTAGACATAAATAGGCTTTAGACTTGTGGGAAAAACAATTTACTATGATCACATTTGGCCCTGAAGATCTAACTATTTCTAGATCCATCTGTTCTGACAGACATAAGTGATTATTCTTGCTCTGTTCTTTAAGACTTCCCAAATGTGTTTACCTGCCATGCCATTTCTCTTTCTTTATTTTCTACTATGAGCTTTAAAAATCTGTAGTTATAAATCTATAGATCTAAGACTGATGCTGTTGCTTATTTTAATCTCTGCCTTTTAGCACTGGAAGAAAAAATTGGTATCTTTGTGACAGTGTAATTACTCCTACCTCTGATGTCCCTGCTCCATGGTGATATCTGTAAGGAAATAATTTGAATGGGGAGTAATACACATGTTCTGGGATTAAGGGCATAACAGGTATGAACTGGAAGACTCAGAAAATTTGAGATGTTGAAGCAGCTGAAGAGTTGTTGAAGCAGTTGAAGCAGCTCATAAACTAGCTGAGTCCCTAATTTATGAATATAGTGCCTTGAGGAATTTTTGAAAATCTTTGTTCTCAGTGTTCTACTACATTTTGGAATCTGCAGCTTGTCAGTGGAAAATACAATGCTCTGAGAGCCAGGCATGACGGTGGACTGGGTTGTAGTGGTGGGTTATCTTTAAAGACACTTCTGCTTCACTCATAATAATGTCCTCTTCCTCCAAGCTACTATACTCCTCTTTATTTTTCTAGACTATTGGGTTCCAAGATACCTAGTTTGATTTAGGGTCAGTCTTTCAAGAGATCACTGACTTCCCTGGTGGCTCAGACAGTAAAGCATCTGTCTTCAATGTGGGAGACCCGTGTTTGAGCCCTGGGTTGGGAAGGAAATGGCAGTCCACTCCAGTACTATTGCCTGGAAAATCCCATGGACAGAGGAGCCTGGTAGGCTACAGTCTATGGGGTCGCAAAGAGTCGGACAGGACTGAGCAACTTTACTTTCAGGAGATCACTAAGGTGTATGAAGTACAAAGCATAGGACCTAATTGGGTAGCTTTAGAGTGAAAAGCTCTGATTTAGCTATTAACATTAATAGTTAGGTCCTTTCATTAATATCATCTGACCAGTGGACTATAACACACTATAGCCTAAATGTTGATAATATCACTCTGTACTCAATTAAGTTTTCTTTCACTTGGTCAAGTGTGACATAGTGTCCCATTCAGTGCATATTTGCCATTCTTGATAGTCATATGAAGGCATACTTCAAGACTGGAAAATTGGTCCAGAAAGTTCCAGTTGATTCAGAGTATAGTTTGAGACTTCCAGGTTTCTATATTTATGAATCTATTATTGATCCTGACCCATTCAACTGGAAGGTGAGGTAGAGAAATATTATTGCATTTAAGTCAAAAGGCTCACAGTGGGGAAATGAGTCTAGCTCTAGGGAAGGTACAAATGATGGAGACTGCAAGCCTAGAGAAAAGACACTTCTGTTTAGATCTTAGAGTCCTTCAGTTCAGTTCAGTTCAGTCGCTCAGTCGTGTCCGACTGTTTGTGACACCATGAATTGCAGCACGCCAGGCCTCCCTGTCCATCACCAACTCCCAGAGTTCACTCAGACTCACGTCCATTGAGTCAGTGATGCCATCCAGCCGTCTCATCCGCTGTCATCCCCTTTTCCTCCTGCCCCCAATCCCTCCCAGTATCAGAATCTTTTCCAATGAGTCAGCTCTTCACATGAGGTGGCCAAACTACTGGAGTTTCAGCTTTAGCATCATTCCTTTCAAAGAAATCCCAGGGCTGATTTCCTTCAGAATGGACTGGTTGGATCTCCTTGCAGTCCAAGGGACTCTCAAGAGTCTTCTCCAGCACCGCAGTTCAAAAGCATCAATTCTTCGGTAGTCAGTTTTCTTCACAGTCCAACTCTCACATCCATACATGACCACAGGAAAAACCATAGCCTTGACTAGACGGACCTTAGTTGGCAAAGTAATATCTCTACTTTTGAATATGTTATCTAGGTTGGTCATAACTTTTCTTCCAAGGAGTGTCTTTTAATTTCATGGCTGCAGTCCTTAGGCATATATTAATTTGAAAAATATTTATTGGGTTGGCCAAAAAACTCACTTGGGTTTTTCTGTAAGATATGGAAAAACCTAAACAAACTTTTTGGCCAATCCAATATTTAGTAAGTTCCACATGGCCCAGGGTCAGAAATGAGTAAGATTAAAGATAGAGAACAGTGACTTTGAAACAAGGATTGATAAAATATCACTTGTGTCATCTTAGGTATGACTTCCCTCTGAAGGGCAAATTTGTGGAAAGTTAGGCCCTAGACTGGGATAATGAAACACCTCTTTATTAAAGGCAGTTTTTGGCCTTTCCTTTTGGAATTATTTAAGCAGTTAACTCCTATTTTCTCTTGGGTTTGTCTTTTTGCTGAATCTGGCTCAGTGGACCAATTTTAATATGCCATTGCATAAAACTGGAATAACAATACCTACTTTGAAGAGTCATTGTGATGATTAGAAAATGTTATGTATACACATAGAAATACAGCCAGGACCCCCAAAGCCCCTTTGTCACAGGTTAGGTTCTTTAGAAGCAGAACCTGGGATAGATTTGAGCCAAATGACTCATTGTGGAAAAACCTATAACAAAGACAGAGAGGCAAAACAGGAAAGGGCCCATTGTTCACCACAGATATAGTCACAGGTAAAATCTAGTCTTGGCCTGACCACTGGAGGACTCAGGAGAATAAATGGTACACAGGGTTATGATTGGAGCAGATTGGCCTTTGTATTCCAAATGAGTCAGCCATTGGCATTTGGAGACCCTGATGCTGGGAAAGATTGAGGGCAGGAGGAGAAGGGGACAACAGAGGATGAGATGGTTGGATGGCATCACCGACTCAATGGGCATGGGTTTGGGTGGACTCTGGGAGTTGATGATGGACAGGGAGGCCTGGCATGCTGCGGTTCATGGGACTGCAAAGAGTCGGACACGACTGAGCAACTGAATTGAACTGAACTGAACTGAGTGGAAGGTGGTGGTTGTGTTGATGATAGGGTGATCTCCTAGGCATATCTAGGTGAGCTGACTTCTGTTAGCCAAAGGCCATTCTCATGTACCTCTAAATGCTGCGGTTCATGGGACTGCAAAGAGTCGGACACGACTGAGCAACTGAATTGAACTGAACTGAACTGAGTGGAAGGTGGTGGTTGTGTTGATGATAGGGTGATCTCCTAGGCATATCTAGGTGAGCTGACTTCTGTTAGCCAAAGGCCATTCTCATGTACCTCTAACTTCTGATTCTCAAATGAAAACTTGTAACCCTTAGGATGATGTCCCTGAGGACTCCATTCTGTCTTCAGTACTTACTCCTTTGATCTCCAGTTAAAAGGTATCTTTGAGCTCCACTTAGAGTATCAAGTTTTTGTGAAACAGAAGCAGTATTCCTCAGGATTCTAGTGCAGTGCTTGACAGATATTAGGGGCTCTACAGATGCTAGCTTCTGTTTTTTAATCTTTGGTTTCTACTACTGTCTCTCATTTTAGAGAATCACTGGCAAAACATCCTCCTGTCAAGCCATGACAAGAAGAGACTGTAATCAAAGCACTTAGCATTTAGTACATGGTTAAGAAGTGCTCATTAGCTTTATCTCAGGATCATTCATGCATTTTGAAGTTTCCTATGGTATAGAAAAACTAACTGCAGTCAGTCAATTATCATGGATATTATTATTAGCATTAATCACCATAAATATTAAGATGTATTTACAGAAAACAGTTAAGTTTTATCTTTGAAAAAATATTTTTTTCTGATTCTTTAAAAGCACATACATAGACATTATCACCCAATTTGGTATTTAAATATCTGTATTTTTCTTTCTTTTTTTTTGAATGGTCCTAAGGGTAAGGACTTTTGGTTGTATCCTTTGACTGTCCCCATACCACCTGCCCCTGTAATTTGCTCACTGTCAGAAAAAAGAAAAGTGCTCAATTAAAACTTATCTTGAATAACTACAATAGTGAACAAATTAAAACATCAATGAACCAACTGAAAATAATCCCTTAAAAAAGAGATAACATGAGGAATTTTTTCTAGAATTTTCTGCCAATAATTTTGCCAAAACTATTTTAAATGGTCATATAGTTTAGCCTACTAATTGTTTCTATGAATGTATCCTTAAAAACTTGGAACCAAGACCTATGTCCATAAAAAAAAATAGTTACATTCAAAGGTCATTAAACAAGAATAAGATACATATACTGATGAAAAAAAATCCAAAGTGTAAGTGAAAGAACAAATTGCATATATATATACTTTGTATACACACTCATATATGTACATACTTCATGTATCAGTTCAGTTCAGTTGCTCAGTCATGTCCAACTGTTTGCAACCCCGTGAATCACATCACTCCAGGCCTCCCTGTCCATCACCAACTCCTGGAGTTCACTCAAACTCAAGTCCACTGAGTCGGTGATGCCATCCAGCCATCTCATCCTCTGTCATCCCCTTCTCCTCCTGCCCCCAATTCCTCCCAGCATCAGGTCTTTTTCAATGAGTCAACTCTTCGCATGAGGTGGCCAAAGTACTGGAGTTTCAAGTTCAGCATCAGTCCTTCCAATGAACACCCAGGACTGATCTCCTTTAGGATGGACTGGTTGGATCTCCTTGCAGTCCAAGGGACTCTCAAGAGTCTTCTCCAATACCACAGTTCAAAAGCATCAATTCTTCGGTGCTCAACTTTCTTCACAGTCCAACTCTCACATCCATACATGACCACAGGAAAAACCATAGCCTTGACTAGATGGACCTTTGTTGGCAAAGTAATATCTCTGCTTTTCAATATGAAAATTCAATATCTAGGTTAATCATAACTTTCCTTCCAAAGAGTAAGCGTCATTTAATTTCATGGCTATAATCACCATCTGCAGTGATTTTGGAGCCCCCCAAAAATAAAGTCTGACACTGTTTCCACTGTTTCCCCATCTATTTCCCATGAAGTGATGGGACCAGATGCCATGATCTTAGTTGGCTTAAAGCCAACATTCACTCTCCTCTTTCACTTTCATCAAGAGGCTTTTTAGTTCCTCTTCACTTTCTGCCATAAGGGTGGTGTCATCTGCATATCTGAGGTTATTGATATTTCTCCCAGCAATCTTGATTCCAGCTTGTGCTTCTTCCAGCCCAGCGTTTCTCGTGATGTACTCGGCATATAAGTTAAATAAGCAGGGTGACAATATACAGCCTTGACGTACTTCTTTTCCTATTTGGAACCAGTCTGTTGTTCCATGTCCAGTTCTAACTGTTGCTTCCTGACCTGCATACAGATTTCTCAAGAGGCAGGTCAGGTGGTCTGGTATTCCCATCTCTTTCAGAATTTTCCACAGTTTCTTGTGATCCACACAGTCAAAGGCTTTGGCATAGTCAATAAAGCAGAAATAGATGTTTTTCTGGAACTCTCTTGCTTTTTCCATGATCCAGCGGATGTTGGCAATTTGATCTCTGGTTCCTCTGCCTTTTCTAAAACCAGCTTGAACATCAGGGAGTTCACGGTTCACATATTGCTGAAGCCTGGCTTGGAGAATTTTGAGCATTACTTTACTAGCGTGTGAGATGAGTGCAATTGTGCGGTAGTTTGAGCATTCTTTGGCATTGCCTTTCTTTGGAATTGGAATGAAAACTGACCTTTTCCAGTCCTGTGGCCACTGCTGAGTTTTCCAAATTTGCTGGCATATTGAGTGCAGCACTTTCACAGCATCATCTTTCAGGATTTGAAACAGCTCAACTGGAATTCCATCACCTCCACTAGCTTTGTTCTTAGTGATGCTTTCTAAGGCCCACTTGACTTCACATTCCAAGATGTCTGGCTCTAGATTAGTGATCACATCCTCATGATTATCTGGGTCGTGAAGATCTTTTCTGTACAGTTCTTCTGTGTATTCTTGCCACCTCTTCTTAATATCTTCTGCTTCTGTTAGGTCCATACCATTTCTATCCTTTATCGAGCCCATCTTTGCATGAAATGTTCCCTTGGTATCTCCAATTCTCTTGAAGAGATCTCTAGTCTTTCCCATTCTGTTGTTTTCCTCTATCTCTTTGCATTGATTGCTGAAGAAGGCTTTCTTATCTCTTCTTGCTATTCTTTGGAACTCTGCATTCAGATGCTTATATCTTTTCTTTTCTCCTTTGCTTTTCGCCTCTCTTCTTTTCAGTGCTATTTGTAAGGCTTCTCCAGACAGCCATTTTGCTTTTTTGCATTTCTTTTCCATGGGGATGGTCTTGATCCCTGTCTCCTGTACAATGTCACGAACCTCATTCCATAGTTCATCAGGAACTCTGTCTATCAGATCTAGGCCCTTAAATCTATTTCTCACTTCCACTGTATAATCATAAGGGATTTGATTTAGGTCATACCTGAATGGTCTAGCGGTTTTCCCTACTTTCTTCAATTTAAGTCTGAATTTGGAAATAAGGAGTTCATGATCTGAGCCACAGTCAGCTCCTGGTCTTGTTTTTGTTGACTGTATAGAGCTTCTCCATCTTTGGCTGCAAAGAATATAATCAATCTGATTTCGGTGTTGACCATCTGGTGATGTCCATGTGTAGAGTCTTCTTTTGTGTTATTGGGAGAGGGTGTTTGCTATGACCAGTGCGTTCTCTTGGCAAAACTCATTTAGCCTTTCCCCTGCTTCATTCTGTACTTCATATATATGTGTATATAAATTTTGTATTTACTTGTGAGATAAAGATTAAACAGACTTTTTTTCTAGTTAATCAACAGTTGTAGCACCATTTTTAAGTAGCCTGATTTCCCCCCACTATATTGAAAATGTTAATTTTGTTATATATAAAGTAATCATTGGTAATTGGATCTTTTACTGGCCACTGCTGATTTGTCTCTTTCTTTACCATCATCACATTTATCTGCTGACAGTAATTTTGTAGGCAGTTTTAATAGCCATATAACAAGTACTACACCCTCCTTGCTTAATTTTCTTCTTTAAAAGAATGTACAGGCAATCTGCTACATTTATTTTTGTATTAATATGCAAGTTTTCTCTGTCACAACTTTCTGCTGTAGTTTAAAAAAACGAAAGCATTTTATCTGATTGAAATTGCTTTCAGTTCAATTCAGTTCAGTTGCTAAGTTGTTTCCAGCTCTTTGTGAACCCATGGACTGCAGCATACCAGGCTTCTTTGTCATTAAAAAATCAATAAACTAAAAGTAATATCATCCCCATTATGTAAAGACAAAGATTCTACACTATACCATCTTTGCATCTGCACTGAATATTATTATTAGTTAGAAAGATACCATTGCTGTCTACCAAACAATGATATCTTAGTGTTGTTTTATTTATACTACCAACAATGAATATAAGTTTTATATGCATATTGATTAGTTATAAATACAATAATTTTAAATGTCCCTGCTGGATGAATCACAAGCTAGAATCAAGATTGCTGGGAGAAATATCAACCTCAAATATGCAGATGATACCATGCTAATGGCAGAAAGCGAAGAGGATCTAAAGAGCCTCTTGAAAGTAGTAAAAGTTGCTTTTACATGTCCGACTCTTTGTGAGCCCATGGGCTGTAACCAGCCATACTCTTCTGTCCATGGGATTCTCCAGGCTAGAATACTGGAGTGGTTAGCTGTTTCCTTCTCCAAGGGATCTTCCCAATCCAGGAACTGAACCAGGTCTCCCACATTGCAGGCGAATTCTTCACCGTCTGAGCCACTGAAATCCAAAGAGCCTCTTAATGAGAATAAAAGGAGAGTGAAAAACCTGGCTTGAAACTCAACATTCAAACAACTAAGATCATGGCACCTGGTTCCATCATTTCATGGCAAATAGATGGGGAAAAATGAAAACAGTGACAGGTATTTTCTTGGGCTCCAGAATCACTGTGGACAGTGACTTCAGCCATGAAATCAAAAGGCACTTCTTGAAAGCTATGACAAATCTAGGCAGCATAGTAAAAAGCAGAGACATCACTTTGCCAACAGAAGTCCAATAGTCAAAGCTATGATTTTTCCAGTAGTCATATATCGACGTGAAAGTTGGACCATAAAGAAGGCTGAGGGATGAAGAATTGATGCTTTCAAACTGTGGTGCTGGAGAAGACTCTTGAGAGTCCTTTAAACAGTAAGAACATCAAACCAGTCAATCTTAAAGGAAATCAACCCTGAATATTCATTGGAAGGACTGATGCTGAAGCTGAAGGGGGCAATAGAAGATGAAATGGTTGGATGGCATCAGGGACTCAATGACATGAGTTTGAGGATACTCTGGGAGATAGTGAAAGACAGGGAAGCCTGGTGTGCTACAGTCCATGGGGTCCCAAAGAGTCAGACAGTTAGCTACTAAACAACAGCAACAATTTAAAATTTTTGAAGTATTTTATCCCTCCCTTTTTATGTGGAGTTTTTGGTCAAGTTATGTAAGCTCCTAATACTATAAAGATATTACTGCTTTTAGTATGTTCTATAGGCATTTCTACAACTTGATACTAAGCTCATGATTTTCAGAGTTTGTATATGAAGTTTTGTATTTTTATCTTTCATTCTCTTCCTTATGTCTTTTATCATTTTTAAGCTTAGTAAATCGTTTTGCTTCTAGACACTTGATAAATATTCATGTTGCTTCGTTCTTCCAACTAATTTCTGATTTTTTATGCTTTATTGCTTTAAAAAATTATTTATTTTTTAATTGAAAGATAATTGCTTTACAGAATTTTGTTGGTTTCTGCCAAATATCAACATGCATTAGCCATAGATATACATATTGATATTTTATATTTACTTCCTTTGTTTTGGTTGAGTGAAATGAAATAAGGTTCTAAATAGATCTTTTCCAAATTGCTAACTAATCACTCAGACAGCAGTTATTGGCCAAACCTTCACTTTCTTGTTGATTAATGGTGTCTCCTTTATTGACTATCATGATGTTATATCTAATAGCTTCTACTTCTGGGCTGTACATTCTGTTTATTTTTAGTCTAGTGGTAAATTGTTTTTATTTTAAAGACTATAGAAACCCTATAGTCTATAAATACCCTATATCGTAGGGTATACATAATAGAATTAGTCCAATCCTAGTTTGTACTAATTTTCTTTATTCTATCATCTCTATTACTTTCCTGATTTATTTTGGAACAATTTGGTTGTGTGTGTGAAGTTTTGATACTGTACTTTCTCAGAGTACACTGAAGGGTTTGAAAATGGAAAATGCAAGCAAGTTGATTGTGGTAGTAAATAACTGGTTAGCATAGCCACATGGACACTTTGATCAAGTTCTATAGCACAATCCTGTTTTGACATCATTATAGTCATCATCAAAATTTCATAATAAGCACAAAATGATCGCAACATTTTCATTCTCAATCACGAGATCAGTTCAGTTCAGTAAAGTCACTCAATCATGTCTGACTCTTTGTGACCCTATGAATCGCAGCATGCCAGGCCTCCCTGTCCATCACCAACTCCCAGAGTTTATCCAGACTCACATCCATTGAGTTGGTGATGCCATCCAGCCATCTCATCCTCTGTCATCCCCTTCTCCTCCTGCTCCCAATCCCTCCCAGCATCAGGGTCTTTTCCAATGAGTCAGATCTCTGCATCAGGTGGCCAAAATATTGGAGTTTTACCTTCAGCATCAGTCCTTCCAATGAACATCCAGGACTGATCTCCTTTAGGATGGACTTGTTGGATCTCCTTGGAGTCCTAGGGACTCTCAAGAGTCTTGTCCAACACCACAGTTCAAAAGCATCAATTCTTTGGTGCTCAGTTTTCTTCGCAGTCCAACTCTCACATCCATACTTGTCTACTGGGAAAACCATAGCCTTGACTAGATGAACCTTTGTTTGCAAAGTAATGTCTCTGCTTTTGAATATGCTGTCTAGGTTGGTCATAACTTTCCTTCCAAGGAGTAAGTGTCTCTTAATTTCATGGCTTCAGTCACCATCTGATTAATTACTGGTTCAGTTCAGTTCAGTTCAGTCGCTCAGTCGTGTCCGACTCTTTGCTGGTTAGGTGCTAGGTATTGGGGGTACCAAAGGTAGATGGCTTCTTCAGTATGGCATAAGGCTTAACATGCTCTTTTGTACCTTCAGGTTTACTCTCTCTGCTTGAAATGTCATGCTTTCTGCTTCTCATCTTCATAAATTCTTTCTAATCCATGAAGATTGAAGTTTTATATAGCTCTTTCTGTTGCTCTTCAAAGACCCTGGCAGTTAGACACTTCCTTCTCTTTAACCCGAAGTACTTTGTTTATACTTCTCTGATCACCTTGTCTCTTTGAATTAGAGCTACTTGCACACGTTCCTATTCTTCACTAAGGTCCTTGAGTACATGAACCTCAATTTTTCATTGTTATAAGCTGAGTGCTAGGTATTGAGGATACATTTCAGCATTTGCTTACTGAGTGAATATGTAAATGAATAAAATAAAACATTTTTATTTCCCGAACGTTTCTATAAGAAAATTATTGAAACAAAATTTCTCAGAAATTTTCAATATGTTTCAAACATTCCGAAGTCAACTAAATAGAACTCGGTGAAACTCAAAAATGTTAAAAAGTGGTTGTGTGCGTATGTGTATGTGTTTTGTAGGCAGTAACTTCCTCCTAAGATTTCAATATGACATGTGTGGGTTAGTTGGCTCATCACTTTTGTTTTCCAAATAATGTTCAGCTTTAAAAAACATTACCCTGAAGCACAGGTAACTTTGTGAGCTGGACCGAAATGTCATCACCAAGCTGGACTTTCCCAGGTAGAAGGCCTGTGTGCTAAATAGAAACTGCAAAGACTACCTGTGAAAACCATTTTCATGTCAGCAGAACTGACTTAGTGTGGATGATGTTGATAATTCTCTACCTGGTATTTACTTCTTCCAAAAAAGTCTTCCCTGTCCAGCTGTGAGGGGCCTTAGCACTCTCACGTTGTATTATTCTGTTAGGAGTGCTGAAACAAACTAAATCATTATGACCTCAAACAAAAAATTAGGCATGTATTGTATTATATATGTTTTAAAATGGCCATTCTACCCCTGAGCATATTCCAAATCTTTTGTAAAAGAAAACTCTATTTTTTTTATTCCATATCCACAACATTGAACAAAAATTCTGATTCCAGCTCTCCTGGACATGAACTTGTCACCCACTGGTGCTTTACATCTTGGACTTGATCCTTGGTTTCATTAATCTGGTTATATTTTTGGCCCTTCCTCCCTGGTTTTTCTAGTTTTTCACCTTCTGGGAGTTTTAAGTTGTCTCTAGTCATTGCAAATAAATACCATTTCTAATATCTTTACGCCTTAGAAACATCACACCCTGTTGTGCCTAGTAGTAGATGAAGCTTCTTCAGGCTTACTCTGACACAAGTAGGAGTTAAATCCTGTAAGATACCATCAGTCAGGAAGACAAAGACTGCAGATGGCTGATCTAGGGGAGACCAGTGCTTTGGGAAAATGTTAAATATTATGTATTTCTGGCATCACAATCAAGTCAGGACCATGACATTAGGAATGCAATATTATTCTAAGGTCTTATCATTAAACATTGCATTTTGTTTATGACAATAAAGCTGAAGGATGTGTAGTGAAAGGGTTTGGTGAATTCCATTGAACTTCAGTGATCACCCCACCACCAAGCAAGGTTCCCACATTTCTGTGAGAGCCCTCCCTATCAAAATGTATTTTATTACAAGTCTATTATTTGTAAGAAATATATGTAGAGCAGAATATATGTCAGAAATGATGTGCTAAGAAATGACTAAGTTATCATAATATTTGACTTATAATTTATAAAATACTTTCATTTACATGTTATTATTTGGTTTACTTGTGTCTAACCTTACACTACTAAAATATGTTCTCAACAAAATAGATTATTAAAACAGAGTCAAGCCATGTTATTGTATCACTCCTCTGCTCAAAACTCTGTAATAGCTTCTCAGATTTAAAGTCTAAGGCTTTACATTGAGGTTGACAGTTCTCTCTGGTATTCACTCTCCCCCAAAATCTTCGTTTTTTGCCTATAAAAGGGTCTCAAATTCTCACCATTAGTATTGTGCATTCAGCTTAGGGCCACTAAAACCAATTGAGTCAAGTGATCTGGAACCTGTGCTGTGGCTCTCATGATCTAGTTCCTCTTCTCAGATCTTACCTCATTTTCACAACTCATTTAGTCTAGGCACCTGGGCCTCCTTGCTTTTTTTCTGTTAAAAGCACTGTATATCTGGGATAAACCCCTTCTTGACCCGGTGCTATTACCTTTTTTATATATATATTGTCACAGTCAACTTGCTGAAGTTTTAAAATTCTTAAATTTTTACATCTATTCTCACCAGAGCTTTAGTTTTCATTACTATCTTTGCCTGGTTTTGGTATCAGATAATGCCGGTCTCAGAGAATGAGTTGGAAAGTACTGTTGTTCCGTCACTAAGTCGTGTCCTACTCTCTGTGACCTCATGAACTGTATGTAGCACGCCAGGCTTCCCTGTCCCTCACAATCTCCCAGAGCTTGCTCAGACTCATATTCATTGAGTCAGTGATGCCATCCAACCATCTCATCCTCTGTTGCCCCCCTTTCCTCCTGCCCTCAGTCTTTCCCAGCATCAGGGTCTTTTCCAGTGAGTTGGGACTCTCAAGAGTCTTCTCCAGCACCACAGTTCGAAAGCTTTAATTCTTCAGCCCTCAGCCTTCGTTATGGTCCACCTCTCATATCCATACATGACTATTGGAAAAACCATAGCTTTGACTATATGGACTTTTGTTGGCAAAGTGATGTCTCTGCTTTTTACTGTGCTGTCTCGGTTAGTCATAACTTTTCTTCCAAGGGGCAAGCATCTTTTAATTTCCCTCCATTAAATTTTTTAGAAGAGTTTGTTTAGAATAGGTATTATACTTTGCTTAAATGTTTGGTGGAATTCACTAATGAAATCATCTGGTCCTAGATGTTTTTGTAGAAAGGGTTTTCTTTCAACTTTAATATATGGCATTTAAAAATAGATTTGATTTCAGTGCTCTCGCAGGAGGAGATGAAGACATGTCCTTCTACTCCACCATCTTGAACAATAGATATAGGGCTATTCACTATCTGTTCTTTTTTGAATAACCCATGATAGCTCACACTATTCCAGAAATTTGTACGTTTCAGAAAGGTTAGTTGCATTTCTTGGCATAAAGTTGTTCATAGTATTTCTTTATTTTTCTTTTAATACCACTAGAATTTGTCATGTAATCTTTTCTCCTTCCTGATATTGGTAGTTTGTGTCTTCTTTTTCTGATCTTGCTTATGAGAAGTTTATCAGTTTTATTGATTTCCTGAAGAGTAAGTTTCTTTTTTTTAAATTGTTTCTCTCTCTTCTTTTTTTTGTATTTTCTATTTCATTATTTTCTACTCTGATCTTTATCAGTATATTTTATTCTCCTTACTTTGGGTTTTATATGTTTTTTTTTTTTCCCCCCTTTGGCTTCTTAAGACAGAAGCTGAAGTCATTAATTTCAAACTTTTGTTTTTTTCTAATATAGGTGTTTTAGTTCTAGAAATTTCACAAAATTTGGATATTTTGTGTCTTCAATTTCATTCAGTTTAAAGTACTTTCTAATTTTTCCTTTAACTTCTTCTTTGATCCATGGGGTGGTTAAAAGTGTTATTTAGTTTCCAAATATTGAGGAATTATCCAGAGATGCTTTGTTATTTATTATCAGTTCAGTTCAGTAAAGTCACTCAGTTGTGTCCCACTCTTTGCAACCCCATGGGCTGCAGCACGCCAGGCCTCCCTGTCCATCACCAACTCCCGGAGTTCACTCAGACTCATGTCCATTGAGTCGGTGATGCCATCCAGCCATCTCATCCTCTGTGGTTCCCTTCTCCTCCCACCTTCAATTCAATTGTGGTCTGGGAGCATATGTCTGACTTGATCCTTTTATATTTACCGACACTTATTTTGTGATCTTTAGTGTAGCCTTGAGCTCTGTGGACTGTGCCCTTGTTTCAGGGCCCTTGCCTTTGTTGTGTCCTCTGAAGGGAATGTTCTTTCCCCAGAGCCTCCTACCTGGCTTGTTCCCTCAACACTTTCAAGTCTCTGTTCAAATGTCATCAGCCTTGTAAGGACTTCCCTGACCACCAGATGTGAAATGTGGTATGCGTTGCACCAGATACTCTTCACCCTTCTTTCTTGATTTAATTCTCTCTGTTGCACTTGGGTGTGTGTGTGTGTGTTTAAATATCTTCCCTTTACTAGAGCATAAATTCCATGGAGGCTGAAATCTTCATCTAATCTACTCACTAATGTATTCCCACCACCTGGGATGGTGCCAGGCACATAGCAGGTGCTTTATAAATATTAATGAATTTGATTTTTTTGAAACAGCAATAAACCTGTGGGATTGGTAGGGATAATTTTATTATCACCATTTTATCAACATAGTAGCAAACTAGTTAAATGTAAAATGCAGACACTTTATGCTCTCTGCTTTATATAATAATTCCTGCCACTTAATGTCAGTTGCTTTGTAGCCATTTTGTGCCAGGTACTATGCTAGAGGTCAAACATTCCAAGATGAATGAGCATGACTCTGGTCTTGAAGAGGTTATTCGGGGCTGCATGGTGAGTAGCTGGAGGTGAAACTAAAGAGTAGGAAAACTTTATTATATATCGCATAAAATGCCAAGATTTTAACTGGGTGGGAAGTCAGATGCTGGAGAACCTAAGAAAGGAAATAGCATGATCAAATTTTCTGTTTTGTGCTAAAGAACTGTTCTCAGTACCGTAGAGAACAAGAAGCTTCTCAAAGCTTCCAGTCTGATAGAAAAGACTAACAGTAAACAACTAATCAAATACAAATCCACTGTAGTTTCAGGTAGTCATAAATGCTTTGAGGGAAAATAGAGGAGGGTAAGGGAGGAGAGTCATGGTCGGGGGGAGGTGTATTCTAAATAAGGAAGTCAAGGAAGATTCTATTAGGGAAGTTACAATTGTAGAGACATAAATAAAATAAAAGGGGAAAACAGTCCTACAGAGTTCCAGGCAGAAGGACAAGAACCACCACATTGCAGTGGTTGTGACACAGAAATGAGCTTTTCCTGCTTTAAGAAAATCAAGGAGGCCAAAGTGACTGAAGTTGAGGGAATGGCAGGGAAGCATGATGTGCAGTAAGGACAGCTCGGTAGGGGATGGATCATGGTGAGTCAGAGACTACACTGGCTTTTAATTTAGAGTAATGAGAAGCCACTGGAGTGTTCAAATCAGAGAAGCAATAACATCTGACTTACTTTTAAAGATATCTCTGGTGGATATATGGAAGATAGACTGTGGCAGGGCAAGAAAGGAAGCAGGAAAGGCAAGAAGGAAGCAGGAAAACCAGTTAGGAGACTGTCTCAATAGAGCAGGTATAAGATAATGGTTGAACCTAGAGTCTGTAATGGAGGTGGTGGGATATGGAAATGGTGTTAATAACTTGCTAATGTGCTGGATATGTCCTACTCAATTCCTAAAGTTTTGGCAACTAGCCAGTGGTAGTGCCATTTCCTGAAATGGGGGCCAGATTGTGGAAAAATGTTGTTAATGGACTGGATTCTGTCTTTCTCCCAGTTTCTGTTTGGAAACCCTAATTCCCAATGTGACTGTAGTTGGAGATAGGGCCTTTAAAGAGGAAATTAAGGTTAAATAAGTTCATAACACAGGCTCTAATCTAATATGGCTTGTGTTCTTATAAGAAGAGAAAGACATCCGGGATGCATGTGCACAGAGAAAAGGCATGTGAAGTAAATGAGAAGGAAGCTGTCTGCAAGCCATGGAGAGGGACTGCAGGAGAAACCAACCCTGCTGGCACCTTGATCTTAGATTTCTAGCTTCCAGAACTGTGAGAAAATAAATTTCTGTTGTTTAAGCCTCCCAGCCTATGGCATTTTATTATGGCATAGCAATACCCAACTGAACCTAGCAAACTGACCCAGAAGTGAAGAGGATAATGAAAAACTCAAGTTCTCTATTAGACATTTTGAGTTTGAAATGCTTATTAGACTTTCAGGCAGAGAGGTTGGGTAGGTGGGTGGACATGTAAATCTGAATCTCAGGGAAGAGGTTGAAGCTGGAGATATAAAAGTAAAAAGTAATGTAAATTGGTATATTGTGTCCAGCACTTGCAAGCCCGTGGACTAGCCTTCTGGGCTCCTCTGTCCATGGGATTCTCCAAGCAAGGATACTGGAGTGAGTTGCCATTTACTTCTCCAGGGGATCTTCCTGACCCAGGGATTGAACCCAGGTCTTCTGCACTGCAAGGAGATTCTTTACCGACTGAGCTACAGGGAAGCCCAACTGCCATCAGTGTCCCAGTCCTGACTTCTTACTGTCTTCTTAGTCACTGTTCCCCAGGGGAAGAGGGTTGACATAACTAATCGGTCATGTTGGAAGACAGAATCCACTATTCGTAGTTAATTAATTTTGTGTATCTTTGGGGATGTCTACCTTCAGAGAATATACATTTTCTAATCTTTCATATTGTGAGTTTTTCAAGAGTCTGTTTGCTTTGGGAGAAACCTGTGGTTGTCTAAATGTAACTATCTCTGAATGGGTTAGTCACTAAAATATTAGCAAGCCCAGTTATCTGTGACTTAGCCATATTCTCCAGTATAAGTATATTAAAAATCAGTAACAAAGTGACATTTTAATCTCCTCTTCTTGACTGTATATCTATTCTGTAATTGATTCTGAACTTGAGAGTGTATTAGATAAGGTTATGTATCCAGTAGATACTGAAAGAGAAAAATCACTAGGGCCAAACAGAAAGTTGGGGCTTTCCAACATGAAGATAGACAATGAAAGAGGAATCATCAAAGAAGGCTGAGAGATTAAGACTAGAGAAAAATCAGGAGAGTGTGAGGGCTGGAAACCAAGTGAAGACCGCATTTTAAGAAGCACACCACAGTCATCTGCTTCAGAGGATGCTGGTAGGTTGATTGAAATGAGGATAAAAGAGACTGGTGGCATTCACTATCACTCCGCTTTCTGGTTAGTTTTGTGAAAGGGAGAGAGAGAAACCATAATGTCAGCTGGCTTCAGTGGAGGCAGAACATCAGCACAGCCTTCCACATTGAGTCACTTAGTTAAATCCTGTACTCAGTCACTCCCTCTGGAAGGCTGACCAGTTGTCGGGTTTTGCCTGGAAGGCAGCAGTTTTCTGGGATGCAAGACTCTTCGTGCTAAAATAGGAGAAATTTATTTGGTGGGGCAAACTGGAAGGAATTGGTTGCCCTATTCAAAGCAACACTTATCTCTTACACATACACACACACAAACACACACCCACAAGCTCCAATAATCATACATAGTCATACTCATAGCAGTATGGCCAACTCTCTTGTACTTACCATTGTATATTCTGCTGGCAAAATATATCCTTAATGATGTAGGTATGGATTGAGGGAGAACAAAAAGATAGTGAAGAGGAAAAGTGACTCACCCATCCAGTCACAGGTAAGAAGACTAGCAGCAAGCCTATTTGCAGTTATTTAAGATGAAATTAATGATATCCTGATGTACGGCAATGATAATGAGATGAATGAGAGTACATGGATTCCAGGGGGTGAGGTTCCTCATCAGACGTGTGGGAAGTTTATTCTTTGGGCATGTAAGTAAATGGTGTTTATCAAAGAAGGGAATGTGAGGTTTGTAAGAGAAAAGGATGAGTTTGGTTTTGAAATGTAAAGTCTGGAGTGCTTGGGGGGTTGAGTGGTCACCTGCAGAGTTTGTACAGCCCAGTGTAAATTTTAAGGGTTTGAATTAGAGCCTTTCTGCCTGGATTCAAATCCTACCTCCATCAACCATTATTAGCTTTGTGACTTTGAGTAGACTTAATCTACTGTACTTAAGCTTTCTCTTATATAAAGTGAACAGAACAATGGTGTCTGCTTGATAAGTTGATGGTGAGAAGCTGACAGTTTCTGGTACATAGTAAGTGATGGCTACTCTTCATAGACTGAAGAAACTGGAAATATGGGAATGGGATTAGTTAAAAGGACTGAGCTAGAAATATAGCAATGGAAAGTCTAGAAGAACATCTGATGGAGCAGGCAAGAGATTGAAGAATGTGTGCATGCGTGATGTTGTTGTAGTTGTGGCAGTAGTGAAAGGGCAGATAGACACTATACCTTGATTTAATGGTGGCTGTTGAAGAAGATAGTATATTGTATCATGATATAACTTTAAGAGATATTAAGATTATTTTCTCAGTTTTCACTTGGAGTTTTTAGAAGTTATCTATTTCTTCATAGCAAACCTTGCCAAAATCTATTTAATATTATCTGCTCATAAAATACTACATCTTAGCAGTTTGGGCAGGGAAGGTCTGAGATCTGAAGAGCCAGCGCTCAGCTGGGTGATTCTCTTGTTGCCCTGCCTGGGGTCACTCCTGCCATGGCTGCAGTCATCTGTCAGCACAGCAGAGACAAGAGGACCTCACTCACATTTCTCGAGGTTGGTTCTGTGTGTTGACTGCAATGGTCTCTCTCCTCATGGAGGCTGGCCAGGCTCTCTTACATGGTGGTCTCAGGGCAGCACCGTGGTTTGATGGCTTACTTGTCATGTCATTACCAGAGGCTTACCTAACAGAGCCTCAGGTGTCCTATTACAATGTCCCTGCTGCCAGTTATGCCCAGAATAGGCCTTGTGCATGATACATGATGGGTATGATAAGGGTAGGAGTGAGTTAAGGTGCAGGTTGGTCTAGAGTCTGTACTCTGATAAGATATTACCTATGGTCAAACCCTCCCTTCATGAGAATATGGCGAGCTGGCCATGTACTCAAGTGAGTATAGGGATAGAACTAGAGAAGAGAGTATACTGAAACCTGAGAGTTAGAGAGGAAAGTTAAGGCCAAGCTGTACACTAGAAAAAGTGCTTTTGGAACACAATGTGTAGACCACTCAAGAATGCAAAGCCTCAAAGACCAGGACAGCTTGGAGAGAGTACCTGTTGCTTTCACAGCTCAGCCCTGCTTTCCAGTGGGGTGTGCTGTTCTGGCTTAAAGGAAGGCAGGTACTTACTGTGGTGGTAGACGAGGGACTTGGTGACTTGGGGCTCAAGAACAGTGCCAGACCTGATGATGCCCTGTTCTCTGCTCCGAACTCCTGTGAACTGAAGTCATTTCTCCTCACTGTTCTCACATGCCAGTCACAGCCATTAACTAAACAGAGAGTGAGAGAAGAGTTTATTGGTTCAGTGAGAAGTGAATATGTTTTATGTTCGGTATGCATCTTCTACTTACTACCACTGTGTTTGATTTAGTCACATTATTTTCAGGTTACAGTAAGTGACAGCAGATTAAAATAGAGGCAGTACAGTGGAGGCAGAAGTCCAAGACACCATGTTTCCCTTGGTGTCCAGGTTAGAGATGACCCTGTGTATGATGGCCCACAAAATCTTTTGGAGGCTACAAAAAAATTGTTTCTCAAAGTCTTAAAAAACCAAACCTTACTTGATCCCAGATCATGTCTCCAGTTCCTACCTAGCACCTCTGATTTTCAAATTTCTTTTTGAATTTGAATTCAAAGAAAATAATACATTAAATGATACTTTGAAGCACAATTCTGGTATCAGACTTCCTGAGATCATATGCATACAAGCTGTGTAACTGTGGTAAAAATGATTACCTCTCCTATACTTCAGTTTCCTCAAGTGTAAACTGAGGGCAGTAATAGCATCAACCTCATGTAGTTGTTGTAGTGATTAATACATGTATAGCTTTTGAAACGATGCCGAAAACATGGCTAGCATTCAGACTAGCTTAGCTGTTATTGTTACTGTTGCTTTATTATCTTTTCTTTTTGTGTGCCCCAGTGAAAGTATTATAAAAATATACCCAAATAGTCCCACTTTAAATTCTTACTGTTAAATTGGAGAAACAAACTATGTATACATAAAATGTCTAAAGAATAGTTAAAAGGCCCTGTTCGAGAAGAGCAAATATTTAGACTAATTACCCATACAAGTAGTGAGAATGATCAGTATGGGGAAGAATATTCAGTGAGGGGACATGTCACTTAGAAAGAGGGTCTTGGGAGGGACCTTGAAGAAACAGTACTTTGGGTTCGACCTAAGTTAGCTGTCCCCCCAAGGCCAGATGTGAATGAGGGGAAGTGGTGTGCTGTTTTTTATTATTCAGACTTGATTCTTTTGAAACATTCTCTCCACTTTTTTGGGTGTGCGGGTCAAAAGTTCAGTGACTTGTTGCTTTGACATAATACCAGTTTCCTCATATTGGGTTGCAGTTTTCGTTGTTATTTCAATAGTTGAATTTCCCACAACACTATCAATTTCTTTGCAAGGAAGTACAAGAGCCAATTCAAAGAAAACAATGTTGGCCCTTCTTGGTGAAAAGCAAGGCATTTCTTAAGCTCTGGATGCTGTTTACTTCTTTGCTTACTTCGCCCACTTCGTCCAGATTCCATTCTCTGGTGGAAATATGTGCATATTTCTACAGTTATTTTCTTTGTGTGTCTAAAATTTTACATGGCAGTTTTGCTAAGAACTACAGTTTTTTAATTTAATCTCATTAGAGGCAGTAATGATTTATTTTCACTCTTAGTGCAAATAATATTTGGTCCTTCTCTCTTAAGATTTTAATACAGTGGTATATTTTGGTGTATATTTTCATATATTGGTGTGAAAAAAATTTCTGTTATACTTTCTACCTCAAAATTGATCTCCCTGATGGCTATACTTTCCACTTAAATCCACACACAACACTGCACAAATTGTCTTGCTAAAGCACAAGTCTGATGTCCTTTCTAAAACTCTTGGTGCCTCCCTGTCACACATAGAATGAAATCCACAGTCCACTGTGTGACATCCATCACCCTGTCCAGCTTTCCAGGCCTCTGTCATCCTTGCTGTTGTTCACCATTCACTCTGCTGTAACCCCGAGAAAAGGGAGTTCTCATTCACACCTCAGTGCCTTTGATCATGCAGGTTCCTCTCATTACACTGGCCTTCCTCTTTTCTTCTGGAAATGTTCTGATCATGCATCAGGAACTTTTCTGGAACTGGCTGATCCAGATCTAAATAATTGTTTTCCCTCAGGCTCTCCCACCTTTTGACTCATACCTCCACCTGGTTATTGCTCTTTGGTGGGCTTCTGTTGACAACAAAAGCCATTGTTTATTTAAAAGTATTGAGATAATTGACTTTATAGACTAAAACTGCCTTCTGGATCAATTAAAATTTCAGAAAAGAATATTCTGGAGCATCCAATTTGTCCAACCCACACACCCATACATTTGCTGTTCTTGGATCTCTAGATAACTGACTTTTATTAGCATTTTCCTAGAATTCACATAATACATTATGAGCATACAGGTTGAAAATTAAAGGCACTTGACCTCGTCTAGGTGCTCCTTTGGTATTCAGGATTCTCCCTACACCGTATCCTTCAACACGTCACTAAGGTTGACCTCATTATACCCACTTGACAATGAAACATAGATTCCCAAAGTCAGGTGATGTACTGAGGCACATGGAGGCAGGGAAATTCAGTGGATGTAAGCCTGGTGTTTGAAGCCAGACTACATGAGCTCAGAACCTACACTGCCTAGGTTTGAATCCTGGCTCTGCTGTTTACTGTCAGACACGACTGAGCAACTGAACTGAACTGAACTGAACCATTTACTCAGTCATTCTAACAGTGAATGACTGTTTCTTTCACTGTAAAGTATGAGAGAAGTGTCTTCCTTGGTGGATTTTATTTTTCTCAGGACTAAGATGAGTTAACATATGTAAGGCACTTAGAACAGTCTGGCATGTAATAAACATATGTAAGTGTTCAGTTCAGTCACTCAATCATGTCTGACTCTTTGTGACACCATGAACTGCAGCATGCCAGGCCCCCTGTCCATCACCAACTCCCAGAGCCTACCCAGACTCATGTCCATTGAGTCGGTGACGGTCAGTGAGTCCAGCCATCTCATCCTCTGTCGTCCCCTTCTCCTCCTATCCTTGATCTTTCCCAGCATCAGGTATGGTCATTTCAAATGAGTCAGCTCTTTGCATCAGGTGGCCAAAGTACTTGAGTTTCAGCTTCAACATCAGTCCTTCCAGTGAACACCCAGAACTGATCTTTAGGATGGACTGCTTGGTGTTAGCTGTTGTTATTATCATTATTATTTAGTATTAACTTTAATGAGCATAGGAACTAAAGTGAATGAGTCATGACTGGACACAGATTTGTTTGGCTCCAAAAACTGTCAGTTTATACATTTAAAACTGCCTTCTGCTATGCCCATTTGCCTTGAGATTAAAGAACAGAATGACAAATTCTTTTCATCTTTTCTCTCAGGGATCCAAACCTTTTATCAGGTTATTTCAGTCTCAGATGCCTGACCACTATTTCCTACATACTTTCTGGAGACTGAGGTCTCCAGAAACATTAACATGAGTGGGGTCAGATTCTGAAGTTACTTTGGTTTAAAGTGTACAACTAGTCCATCATGCGTGCTTTTTGGAGGCTGAAGGCTCCGGAAGCTTTAGCATGAAGGGGATCAAGTTTTGCTTCCATACAAGGTCATGATGAAAACCATGGGTCTCTTACAAAAATTGTTCTGGGCCAGTTTGCTCTGCTGTAATGTCACTGGTATTTGCCTACTGGTGTTTAGACAGACTCTACCAAGCCACAGGGGTACAGAGGACTCAAACCAATCTGACATGCTTCTTCTAGCACATGCAGCAGCTCTCTCTACCTTCCTTTCCCCGACTAAGGAGTGAAGGAAGGTTTTGTAAAGTTGTAGGAGTATGTCTCTTCCTCCCCAACTGCCTTCCCCCTTCTGCTGTTCCTCAGAAAGGCATGGGCCCCACATTGCCCAGGAAGAACAAAGCAGAGGTGAGAGGCAGATAAGAAAGGTGTTATGTTTGGCATGACTGGTTTAGGCTTAAGTTTGTGCCTAAATAGCCACTTAGGGTAAATTTTTTATATCCCTTGAGTGTTAACTTGCTGTTTCTGCATCACAGGACAACATAATTAAACCAGAGTTCATAAGATCTGTTCCCTGAGGGTAGCATGTTTTTTTAACTTAGCTAAATTCAATTAAATCCAACAAATTCATTCTGGATTTCAGTCTATGACATCAGAGTAAGTTCTGTGGACATAAGTTTGTGTAAGATAAGGCCAGTTACTTCTAGAAGTTTAAAGTCTTGTTCAGGAGACAAACAAATAATTGTAAAGACCCCGATGCTGGGAAAAATTGAAGGTGGGAGGAGAAGGGGACAACAGAGGATGAGATGGTTGGATGGCATCACCGACTCAATGGACATGCGTTTGGGTAAACTCTGGGAGTTGATGATGGACAAGGAGGCCTGGCGTGCTGCAGTCCATGGGATCGCAAAGAGTCGGACACGAGTGAGTGACTGAATGGAATGGAATGTGTTAAACTCTATGATCATGCACTGGGAAAAATGGCCTTGATGATTGGCTGGGGATGGTGGTAGTAGGGGGAGTAGTCAAGGAAGACTCTCTCTGAAGAGAATATAGGATATCACAACATGGAAGAAGCAAAAGGAGAATCAAGAGCTTGGAGATGTGAAAGCACTTGGCTGATTCAACTGACTGATATAAGAAGGGTAGCTTGAAAACATTCCAAATATTTTATAAGATTAATGGTTTACAACAGCTCCATAACATATGTTCTGTTATTATTTCCATTTTACAAATGAGGAAGCCAACTTCCCCAGTGACAAATTTTGAACAAGGCAAGCTACCGCCAAAGAAATATACAGTCATTAGTCGTTAAACTTAACTACTATCCTCTATAGCACCCCCTCTTGTTTGATTTTTCTCAACTGGGACTAGCCATTGGAATCATCTGGGAGATTTCTAGAAATATACAGATCCTGGTGCTTTCCCCAGACAGTGATTTTGTGTCTTTTCTTGGTAAATGGCTCAAGTATTCAGCCTGATGCTCAAAGTTGAGCTTGAGAGTAATGATAAAGAATCTGCCTGCAATGAGGGAGACCCATGTTCAATCCCTGGGTCAGGAAGATCCCCTGGAGAAGGAAATGGCAACCCACTCCAGTATTCTTGCCCAGAGAATCCCCATGGACAGAGGAGCCTGATGGACTACAGTCCATGGGGTCACAAAAAGTTGGACATGTCTGAGCGACTACACTATTTCATTTTCCACATCCAGTTCATCTCCAGATTCTTTCAATTTTCCACCAAAAATTTATCTCAGATTCTTCTACTTTTGTGTCTACTTCCATTTTCAGCATCCATAACCAAAACCCCCTAACCAACTGATCTCTCAGTCTCTCCTAGCCCACTTCTGATCCATTCTGCAGATCACAGCCACAGTGATTGTATCATCTCTGGCTTGGAGTCCTCCCAGTGGCCCCAAGTTGCCCTTGGAATTCAGTCTAAACCTTCAGCATGATTTTAAAAGGCCCTGAATCACTAAGCCCATGTCTGTTCTCCTGGTTCATTTCACAGCACCCCTCCTCTTGTCCACCCTCCATTGATGCTGTTTTATGTCCTTCACTCTGAGAAGCTCTTTTCTACCTTACAGTCTTCCCACTTGCTGCTGTTCTTTCTGTGGGAAGAAACCTGCCTTCTCTGGTCCCAGACATTCCCTGACACTCCTTGATGAAATATCCCTTCTTTCACTCTCTTTTAGGGCACACTGTTCTGTTCTTTGATTGTATAATTTCTTAATGTGGTTATGTGCAGTTACTTGTTGAAGTCAAAGTCCCAGCACAAGCCTGAATGTTCCATGAGGGTAGGGATTGCACCTGACATATTCACCATTGTGTACCTTACATGTGGCCCACTGTATGGTCCAGAGCAGTTGTGCAGTACAGTTTTAATGACTAACTGATAGGCAAACTGGATAAGAGATGAAGGAGATTTTTTTTTAAAAAGGTCATTGGATTTGGAAAGGAGGCCGGTTAGGATATGCACTTGCCTGCTTTCAGTTGAATGATGGGGAGGAAACCAAACCTAATAAGTCCTGAAGTTGAATGAGAAAGCAAAGAGGAAATAAAATTAATGTCATGTGGAGGTAGTAATAATTACCATGTTTCAGACCAGACCATGAACTTGACAATGTGCGCCCATTATTTAATCATTATGGTAACCTTACAGGGTTCTGTTATCTTCATGCTTTGGATAAGGTAGAGAATCTCAGAGAGGTTAAGTAATATGACCTGAGTCACATATTAGAATATAGCAAAACTTCAGAGTTTATTCTCTTAACCAGGGAGCCAGTGGCTCTTGAGTGTGCAGAGGAATCATGGTATTGGTTTATTGAAAACCAGTACTGTCAAGAGATTGAAATTCTGCTACCATCAAAATATTGAAATTAAAAACATGTCTGTGTGAAGTTAAATAGAAATCTTCAGTTTTAACAGGCATTTTGAGTGATTCTAAGGCTGGTTGACCTAGATACCTTGCTCTGTGGAGCATTACTCCATGCTATGCTTCACCAGAGAATAGATTGTAGGTCACTTGCAGCTTCTGATCTAAGTATTGGAGACTCTAAGACTCTATTTCATGTGTATATTGATAAAAATGTTTTCTCACAGGTTTATGGTGATTAAATGAGATAATTTATAGTGTGCCAACTAATAGTTGGTATGCAATAAATGTTGCTTCTCCTTTCTCTCCTAAATTTTTCTTTTAGGAATTTTCACTGGTTTAGGAATGGAGAAAAAACTAATAATTTGAAGTTGTGGTAAGTTGGAGGGAATGTTTAATTTTCCCCCCTATTATCTCCATTCTGAAAATAGAGGAAGAGAGACACAGAGCAGTTAAGTAACTGGATCTTAGGCCACAACTAGAAGTGGTACCCCTCTTAACATCCATGCTATGCTGATGAAGCAGATTTGTAAAGAAGTCTCTAGTTACTGCTTGTTGAATTGTATTTGAAACTTAGCTGTTTTTCTATTGCTTTTTTCTTAAAATAGAATCTAATCTCGCTTTCCACTTTATTTGTTGACTTTTTTCCTTTGACTTTTTAAGAATATATGCCCTCGTGTTTTTATTGT
>SJYX01011623.1:12316-27153 GCA_006410675.1 Oreotragus oreotragus
ATGGTTTTTCCTGTGGTCATGTATGGATGTGAAAGTTGGACTGTGAAGAAAGCTGAGCGCCGAAGAACTGATGCTTTTGAACTGTGGTGTTGGAGGAGACTCCTGAGAGTCCCTTGGACTGCAAGGAGATCCAACCAGTCCATTCTGAAGGAGATCAACCCTGGGATTTCTTTTTTTTTTTTTTTGTATTTATTTATTTTTTTACACGAACTCCCAAACATTCTGAAGGAGATCAACCCTGGGATTTCTTTGGAAGGAATGTTGCTAAAGCTGAAACTCCAGTACTTTGGCCACCTCATGCGAAGAGTTGAGTCATTGGAAAAGACTCTGATGCTGGGAGGAACTGGGGGCAGGAGGAGAAGGGGACGACCGAGGATGAGATGGCTGGAGATGGCATCACGGACTCAATGGACGTGAGTCTGAGTGAACTCCGAGAGCTGGTGATGAACAGGGAGGCCTGGCGTGCTGCGATTCATGGGGTCGCAGAGTCGGACACGACTGAGCGACTGAACTGAACTGAACTTCAAAGAAGTAGGTAGGTTTTTAACAAAACGTTATTAATTTGTAATGCAAGCAAATTGAGGATATTCCCTGCATCACCACTAGGGGGAGGGCTGCACTGCCCAAGTTTACTTCCGAACTTCGGTTATAGGTTATTTGATGGAATCAAGTACAAAAGAGAAAGTTCAGGGCATATGCCCAGCTGCAGTGTGAAAGTGGGGAATGAAGGCGATACTTGTGCTAGAGGAGAATAAAACAGGACAACACAAGACAAAAATCCAAGAGAAATGGTTGACAATTACTGGTGTTGAAAGGATGAGGCACTGGGTGCTACGCACTTCATACTGACTGCACGTGGGAGGAGAAAATGGCTTTGTAGAGGGCACTGCCAGGGAATTTGGTGCTTAGGGGCTCTTTGCTTACTATCCCTCGTTGCCCCCACTATGCAAGAACTGGAGATAATCAAGTAGAAGCCTCAAATGGGAATTTTATAAGACTCTTGCTAGATAATCAGCAGATTTGAATTTTATTGCATACTAGTCAAAAGTGGGACTTAACAGCTTGAGCTGTGGTATCTCTGAGTCCCAATCCCCGGCCTGTCAACTACTTGTTGGGTTATCCTGGACACCTGACATTACTTCTATGGGCCTTGGTTTCCTCATCTACAAGTTGTCAATAATGTTAGTCCTAGGAGGGTAACTGTGAGAGTTGTTAGCAATTCAAACAATAGTGTGCTTGTTATGTGTCTGGTGTTAGTCTAAGTCCTTAATGTATGAATCCTTTGGTGTGCAGGGAAACCTATGACATAGGTACTATTGTTAGTATGATTAGTGTGATCCTTATTTCAGAGCTGAAGAATCTGAGGCATAGAGGAGTTTAGAAATATGCCTAAGGTCACACAGCCACAGTCAGGATTTGAACCCACCAGCTGCTTAAAAACAATTCCAGGCTCTCTTCAAATGCTCAGAAAGGGTGAGTTGTTCTATGTCTTGGGAAGCCCCTGCCTGTCTGTAGTTGTGCAGGAACTAGACATCTGTTTTTCATAACTTGATTTTGCGTGAGGGGAGCTGGGGAGGGAGAAAAGGGTGGCGGGGGAAATGCTCCGTGCCTGGTGGGTTTGACTTTGTGGACTATTTTTTGTTGGTTTGTGAGAGTGCTCTGGATGTCAGGGTTCCCAGCAGCACTTGCGTGGACCTGGCTGGATGCTTCTCTTCGTCTCTGTGTGAAACATGGCGTGGTGGCTCCCCCCATGTGAGGCTTGAGAGGGGGCAGTGCTGTTTCAGGACCCCTCAGCCCCTTGGCTCACTATGTAGGGAGGATGGACATTCTGATTCAGACCCCTACGTGGACATCTTTGATCTTACTGAGGACCCTGGAGGAAGCAGAAGTGGGAGAAGCTTCTGGAATAGGTTTTCAACTCATGGGCTGGAGTAAAGGAAGAAAACACTTCAGAGGGCATGTCACACTGCCAGGAGACCTCGAGATATAATCAAGGAGAGACTTTAGGGGAAGGAACGTGAAATACCTTTAACACGTAGGTCAGGTCATCAGGCATCCAAGAATGATCACTCTCGAAGGGAACACATTCACACTTCATCTGTTTGTCTGGGGTTAAGGGAGAAATAGGGATCTATTTCCTTTCAGCTACACAGTTCTCTCTACATTATAAAAAGGATATGTCTGATGTATTGTATAGTATTTATTCCCTGGGACATCCACCCCACATCTCTCAGAAATCTGCATCCTTGTACCACAGTCTGATTGATGTGAGAGGAAGAGGCTGTAGACAGGCACTGAGTTATAATTCAAGTTCAATTTATGGCTCCGTCTTGAAGCAAAATGGTAGTCAACACAAGTTTTAAAAATATACTCTCTTAGAAAACTTAGTTCCATTCTACAGGATTTGCTTCTGAATAGAGACCACAGTAATAAGTACTGTTGAAACCCAATATTTGTATGTTACATAACTGAGCGCTGTGTCCACCACAAAGAAGCAGAAATGCATGCTTGACGCCTCTGCGTATCCACAGAATGGATATATATTGAAGCTCCTGGAGGGCAGGGCAGCCTCTACTTATCTGGTTTTATATGCTACCCAGACCTCTGCTGGGAATAGAAAGCTACTCCATTGATGCTGTTTAAAGATACTGGTTCTGATCATTTCTCTCTGCTCACTTGCCAAAGTGCATAACTGGAAAATATATCTAACTCTCCTAAGAACTAACGACCCCATCAGATGGACAGGATTTAGATTCCTCTGCTAGAGATATGGATCAGAAGGACTGGTAACCAGCCTCAGAAATTAGAGACATGTCAACGTGTACAGAGGTTGCTACAAATTAACATTATTTCCATCAAATTTATTACTCTCTGGTCAAGGTTAATAAATTTGTAGTTCATTTCTCATCAGCAAATTAAAGATGTAGAACAATAAACGATCATTCTGCCACCTTCTTTGGAAGATATAATCACAATAATTGATTTTGGAAGGTGACAAGAAATAGAGATGGTGAGGAAATTGTATGAAACATGTTGGGAGTAAACTGCCACAAAGATGAGTTTGTAAATATTCTTTCAAATTGAAATGACTCTACTGGGGAAGGCATTTTAAAATGCATGGAGGGGTGGAAGGGAGGGGATATATGTATACATATAGCTGATTCACTTTGTTGTACAGCAGAAACTAATGCAACATGGTAAAGCAGTTATAGTCCAATTAAAAAAAAAAAAATCACTCCTCCCCCAGTGTTGTGCAGTGGCTCACTGTTACTGAGAGTGGATAAACAGGAAGTGATGCTCCCAAGTTTGAAAAGCTTTATTAGAGATATACAGATGATTGGTAAAGTTTGATCCAAAATGCTTAGAGGATTTCACTCAGCTTACATGTTTTCCCAGAGTGGTTTTTAAAATGGTAAAGCTCCAGTCCTAAGTACAATGATAATACCTAGCGTGGACCAAGGGCTTAGATTTGTGAAAGGAGACAAGCATNTTGGTAAAGTTTGATCCAAAATGCTTAGAGGATTTCACTCAGCTTACATGTTTTCCCAGAGTGGTTTTTAAAATGGTAAAGCTCCAGTCCTAAGTACAATGATAATACCTAGCGTGGACCAAGGGCTTAGATTTGTGAAAGGAGACAAGCATGACTGAGAAATTAGCCAGACTTGATAACTTTGTTGTTTTGATTTGTATAACACTAGGCAGGTGGATTTGCAGCTCTGAAATGAAGTGACCAATTTTCCATCGGATGCTGAAAGGTCAAGCCTTGGGGAAAGGCAGTGTGCTCTTTTCTGCTCTAAAGTTTGGAGCAAAGGAAGGCTTGGCTATAGGACAAGGGTACTGTTTAAAATAGGGTCAGGAGATATACATAAAGAGTAATATAGATAATTAGATAGTAATATAGATATAGTAATATAGCAATGTAGGCAAAAAAGTAATAATGGGTTTCAGCCACAAAAATTTTAATATTGCTTTGCTTTCCCTGGATTTTCTTTTCTTGAATGGAACTTTTAATTTTAAAATAGGATTTTAGCTATTTATTAAAGATAATTAAGCTTGGAGTATAGACTAGTGTAATATAAAGAACATAGGATTAACTGTAGACCTTAATGGCCAAATAGTTACATGAAAGTGAAAATCAAGTCAAAATCTTTTGCAGAATTATTTCACTTATAAAATGTAGAAATGATGATGGTGGTGGTATAAAACATAGAAGTTAGATGATGTGCAATAAGCTGTTTAGTGCTGGATTCTCTGTCTTATGCTGTAAGATCATGCTTATTATTGTCAGTTTGGAGTCTGGCAGCAGCGCTCTGTGACTGTTTTGCCTGGACATCTGACAGTCAGTGACTGCAACTCCAGAGGCACCTCCACGGCAGCACAAAGCCCCTGTAATATGTTAGAGAAACGGTAACACACCACGTCTTCCTTTACGATTAAAAGTACAACAACATCACAGACAGAGATGGTTTTGATAGAGATGCTTAAGAAAAGTTAAACAGTTATTTGATCCACTGAACTAGCCATTGCTGGAAGAAAAAAAAATGTGTTCACGTCTGAAGAGGCACCTTGAAAGTGATTGGAGAGAAGAGAGAATAAAAGAAAAGGAGACATAGAGAAAGGAAGAATAGGGCAGGAAGGAGGAAGGAAGAGGCGGGGAAGGAAAGGAAAAGGGCAGGAAGGAACAAGGCCGTGAAGGGAGAGAGGACGCTGGCAGACTCAGTGTTGTAGTGATCGAGAGAACAGCTCAAAACAAACACATTTGACGCTCAGCTCTGTCTCCTGCTTTGGGACTTTGGGAGATGACTTAGCCTCTCTGAGTCTCAATATTCTCGTCCGTAAAGTGTGTCTAAGAATGCTTTTTGTCTCCATTTTCCTTACCAGTGAGGCTGTAAGGTGACACAACGAGGCACTTTGCTTCGTCCTGGGCAAGTCTCTACAAGCCGCAGCTGTTACCATCATTGTGGTCATGGTGGAGGACTAAATTGTACAATGCATCTGAAATTCGTTAAAACCAACCCTGGCACCTGCTAAGCAGCAAACTGCAGAAAGCAAAAGGAATATGGTTGTGTTTATGGAGACTGTTAATAATGACCTCTATTCGTGGAGCCCTGTGCTGTCACCATGATGACCTGGCAAGGCTATGTCATCATTTTCTTTTGTGGGTGAAAAAAAATTGATGCTGGGAGGTTACCTGACCCAAAACCATGATGCTAGGAAGAGGCACATATTCCAAGGTGTTAGTCTGTCCAGTGAGACAAATTCAAACTCTTTCTTCTACAGCATTGCTAGGTATTACCTTTGACCCTTTGAGAGCTTATTTGTTTATTGTTTACAGTAACTCTGAGAAGTGAGTATTCTGATTTTCATTGATAGAAAATCCCAGAAAGAGGGTCTATATCCTTGATTCTCAGATTCTCTTTCTGTACTAAGAACATACAGAGGTGAAGTTTGTAAAATATTGAGTGTATAGCTCTCTGCATACCACTATTGTCCAATAGAAATAGGATGTGAACCCTCAAAATAAGAGACAGGTGTGATTTAATATTATCTAGTAGTCACTTTAAAACAAGTTAAAAAAAAATAGAAGTGAGGATTTTCCTGGTGATCTAGTGGTTAAGAATCCGCCTGCCAATGCAAAGAAAATTTCGCATATCTCCGTGCCTGTGCACAGCTACCAAGGCTGTGTACCTAGAGCCTGAACTCTGTAGCACCAGAAGGCACCGCGGCGAGAACCTCCCACGCAGCTAGAGAGCAGCTCCCACTTGCCACAACTAGAGAAGCTGGCACAGCAGTGAAGACCCAGCATAGCCAAAAATAAATAAGTAAATAATACAATTATTTTTCTTTAGATGTTGGTGTTTTTTGAAAAAAGAAGGAGGTGAAATTAATTTTATTTTTCGAACTTGATATATCTAAAATATTTTTACTCAACCATGTATGGGAGATGACTAATGAGTCTATATACTGTTTTTTCCTCTTGTGCTTGGTCTTTGAAATCCATTATGCATTTTATGCTTCTAGTCAATGGGGTCACGAAAGAGTTGGACATGATGTCGCAACTAAACAATCAGGCAAGAAAGTGGAGACATTAAATGTGGATAGCCTTCATTTGCGGGGAAGGCGATGGCACCCCACCCCAGTACTCTTGCCTGGAAAATCCAATGGACGGAGTAGCCTGGTGGGCTGCAGTCCGTGGGGTTGCTAACAGTCGGACAGACTGAGCGACTTCACTTTCACTTTTCTCTTTCATGCATTGGAGAGGGAAATGGCAACCCACTCCAGTATTCTTGCCTGGAGAATCCCAGGGATGAGGGAGCCTGGTGGGCTGCCGTCTATGGGGTCACACAGAGTCGGACACGACTGAAGTGACTTAGCAGCAGCACATCTCAATGGTGGCCGGTGGTGGCAGTTTAGTTGCTAAATCATGTCTGAATCTTTGCGACCCTATAGACTGTAGCCCGTCAGGCTCCTCTGTCCACAGGATTTCTCAGGCAAGAATACTGGAGTGGGTTGCCATTTCCTACTCCAGGGGATCTTCTCTGGCTCAGGGATTGAACCTGGGTCTCCTGCATTGCAAGTGGTCTTTTAGAGACTGAGCTATCAGGGAGGCCCCTAAAGGGAGCTAGCACATTTCAAATAGTGATTGAAATCCACAAGAGGCTAGCAGCTACCACATTGGATTGGGGAGCTTTAGACAACAGCTCTGTCAATTTGGATAATTCTCCAAGCTACGGAAGGCACTGAAGTTGCTAGCGACAGCAAGATTGCCACAGTATAACTAACAAAAAGGAAAATGTGATCAAAGATTTTACGAATCAATCCTGTCAGTGAAATTCTGGACTACATTGGCTAAATCTACAAAGAAAAGAAGGGTCTATATTATTTTGCTTTTAAGAAAAAAACCTGATTTGTTCACTCAAAATAGGAACTCGGTTGCTTTTACCTTTTTCAAAGCAAACTTTTAAAAGGTAGTGAGGATCTTATGAAGAACAGGAGGAAATATTTAGATTTCATTTACTACATATTTAGGGAATATGAAACTGAGAGATGGGAGAGTGAAAAGTGTGAGGATGCCATCAAAGTGTTTTATCAGCAAAGCTGTCAGTTTATAGAGACGTAATCTGACAGGCACTACCCTGAGTTTGCTTCGGTTGAAAGCTTCCACTTGTAGCGTAATTTTATGAACTCTTCTCAGAGATTCACAGGAAAAGGCAAGAGGCAGCATCACATGCTTCTGCCTCTTTTACTTGCTTAAGTCACGCGAACCAGATGTCAGAACTCTTAAATTTGGAGATTTTAAAGTCCCATGATGAACTAGATAATAGTCAAAGCTGACAGTAAGGGCCAAGGAGTTTCAAGGAAATGCTAAATCTCTGACATGCAGAAGCCACAGTTACATAATACTTCACTGGGGTGCCAGAGAGTTACTAGTTCCAGAGAGTTACAATGGTGTTCTCAGAGCTTTCTCTCCAAACCTAGACTACAATTGACACCATCTTTTTGCCTGTAGTTCACCCAACCAAACTACCTGTTTGTGCCTGCTGAGTATATAATAATTTTAAAGTGTGTCCACATTTAAATGTTGTTTTTTCATTTCCTATCCCTTGCTTGATTTTTCTCATTGACACCATTGCTTTATCTGGAGAAGGAAATGGCAACCCACTCCAGTATTCTTGCCTGGAGAATTCCATGGATAGAAGGAGCCTGGTGGGCTACAATCCATGGGGTCTCAAAGAGATGGACACAACTGAGCAACTAGCACTATTGTTTTATCAAACTCTCTTTATTTTTATTATAATTCTAGAACAATTAGAAATACTAGTAATTAATTTGCTGAAATCTGCATAGGTAGAGTAAGATCATTTCAATTCTATCAGTATGAGTGTTAATTATTTTAGGCAAGCTGTCATTTAGGCCTTCTAAAGTGGATTTTGTTCTTGCAGTCAAGAACATTGCTTAGTGCAGAATTAATTAATCATTATAAATATAAAACCTGCAGTATCAGCTCCTGTGTTCAGAAAGGTTTCAAGAGGCAAGGTTGAAAGAGTCAATAGGCTGCTGAAGGGAATCTTATCAGGCACACCCACCCCCAATCTGATAAAAGGACAATTAAACTATGTACTTCATTTTTATATGGACTTTTACTTCAAGACTCATTCCAGAAACTGGAAATGTCTACTTTTTCTAACACAAAGTTTTTTTGTTTTTTTTTTCTCCTAAATATCTTCTTCTAAAGAGATTTTTAAGAGCAAGACTGACAAGGTGATGACTGAAAATGGAAATTTCCTTTGGTTGAAGGAAGAAATCTCCCATTCCCTCACAAAAATCATTTTTGTAGCACTATGCTGGGTAGAAGATACATCTTCTATGGGCTCTGAATTTTCTCAGATACCCCGTGGCTACTTAAATGTTCTATGCAATGATCATAATAATTGTATTCCTCACATTAAGGCTCACAGTCATCTGCTACAAGAGAAAAAGTTCGTGTTTCCATTGCCTTTTCCACTGGTTTTTAAAATAATGATTCTGCAATATTGTGTCATTTCCCTCCTTTTAAAATGAAAGCAAAATTCAACCAAGTTATATTGGAATACATCGACCAAAATAGGGAGATCATGCCTATATGGGTAAAGAAACCAATTGGCAAAAGAGTCCAGATAATGATGTTATTAAGTAACATTTAATAAGCTCAATGATAGGCACTCTAAATGCTTTAAATGTAATTGCCTTGTATAAGCACATTATATGTAATTGTCTCATTTAATTCTTACCACTCAGAAGCAAAGGATGCCCTTAATATAGGAAAAAATGGGCTCAATTTTTTAATGTAATTTTGCTAATACATCAGAATTTAAAAAGAATTTATTTAAAATTGTACATTGAGAATTAGTTCTTTCCAAGGCACTCCGCTAAGGACAAGGCAAAGTATACTACTGCTTCTCGAACGTTAATGTCTAGACAAACCACCGGAGCATCTTGTCACACTGCTGTTCTGATCCAGTAGATCTGAGTGGGGCCTGAGACCGTGCATTTCTGGCAAGCTCCCAGGTGATGCTGCTGCTGCTGGTGTGTGACCACCCTTTGAGAACAAGGACCAAGTCTTTGTTAAAGAGAATTTTGAAGTGATAAAAGCCAAAGGACTGTATCATCCTTGTTCTAAAGAGCCAGCTGATAACTGTAGCTGAGGAAAGCGGCTTAGCTTTGTTGAAAGAACAGGATGTGAGTTGGATCTTGAATAATCGGTAGAAGTAAGGAGTAGAGGGTGTTGCTCAGTATATTCTTACTGGTTAATTAGTTGATAGAAAGGATGTAGAATGTGTCCAAAATCATGATGAAATATCTACAAGGTTTTTGATTTTCTTACAAGTGAGCCAGTGGGGATCTATACATTTTATGGGTGCCCACATCTGCAGCTGACACACTTTTCCAATTTTTCCTTCTTCAGTAATGGAAACATCTACCTGCATCTGGGCAGGTGGTGACTGAAAAGTATGATGCTGTCTATGTGTATCAAGCCGTAATTACACCAGAACACCCCGGATTTTAGTTTATTTTAAAAGATATCATTTTATGATTTGTATCACTACAATTATGTTCCTAATGGGATTTTAATTGATTTGGAATCCAATTAAAGAAAATCTATTTTTAAAGCACATCTCAGCTGCTGCCACTTGGAAGTCACGCCAGGCTGTCAGAGTGTAAGTCATCGAAGCATAACTTGAACACATTTGGTGTGATCAGTCAGGGGAATTTGTGAATGACCTATATTTAATATTCTTAAAAAAAAAAGTCTTGATGTGTCTTGTACTTCTCAAGACTATGTGTATGCCTAATGATATAAATAACAGTTTTTACTTGAGAGAGTTCTATGGTCTTTTGGGTAAAATTTATTAGTTCAGGTTTTGGAAAGGAATATTTTCTAGACTGCAGTACTCCTTTGTCCATATATTATTTCTGTAAATTATGATTTTTTTCCCCCCAAAGTCACATCTATTCTGAGTTCCTATGGGGGACTGTTTCAGTAAGTTTTTTTCCCCCAGACTTGGTTCAGTTACATTGCTCACAAAGCTAAACATTTTAATAGTTCCTCCTAGTTTATTGAATAAACTCTATAATCATGGCTCTTCATAGTATGATTTAAACCTAAACTGAAGTCAAACTCTAGTTATTACTCTCCCTTCATCCCACCCACGACAATAAATGCTGAAGAGCCTGTGGAGAAAAGAGAATCTTCCTACGTTGCAGGTGGGAATGTAAATTGGTTCAGCTACTATGGAGAAAAATACGGAGGTTCCTTAAAAAACCAAAAGTAGAGCTACCATATGACCCAGCAATCCCACTCTTAGGCCTATACCCAGAGAAAACCATAATTTGAAAAGATCCATGCATCCCAATGTTCATTGCAGCACTATTTACAATAACCAAGATATGGAAGCGACCTAAATGTCCATCCACAGGTGAACGGATAAAGAAGATATGGTACATTTATACAGAAGAATATTACTCAGCCATTAAAAAGGATAATATAATGCTATTTGCAGCAACATGGATGGACCTGGAGATTATCAAATTGAATCCATTGCTGCCCAAAAGGTAGGAATTGGGGCTTTTGAGCAAAATAAGTTGAATTATAGAGAAATAGTTACATGAGTCAACGAATATAAACTTCAATCCACCTTGTCCTATTTCAAATGTCCCTTTCTCCCTGATGTCTTGTCCACTCTTCCAGTTGAATGATTTCTCTTCCTCATAGAGAAATTTCCAAGATAATCTAATTGTTATCGTCTTGGTTCAGAGAAATTGATAACCTTAGATTCATATATTCTCAGAACCAGAAAGGGCCAGCATTTAGAACTATTCCCCTTCCCGCAAGATAAATCTTGAGGGAAGAAAAAGCCTTCCTTTGTTCTTGTTTATCTCAAAGTACCAATGCGGCTCTTCGTTCATCCTCAGTAAAATCAGTGTGGTTCAGCCTGTGATGCAAAGGCGTGTGGTTTTCTCACCTGTAAAACCACAAGAGACACGGTCATGATGTAAGTGGACAATGCTGACTGTTCCTTCAACCTCTCTTTATTGAAGGACTTGAGCACACCCCCACCCACCACCCCCTCTGCCACCACACCTCTTTTTCTTTGTGTGTGAGAGTAAGGACTAGAGAGAACAATGAGCAACGTTTTAAAATTGTGTATCTTTATTGTCGTTTTTGTTGTTGAAACTCACCTGGGCCATGCTGAGCNATACACATCTAGATGTGTATAAGAGACAGCCCTCTGCCACCACACCTCTTTTTCTTTGTGTGTGAGAGTAAGGACTAGAGAGAACAATGAGCAACGTTTTAAAATTGTGTATCTTTATTGTCGTTTTTGTTGTTGAAACTCACCTGGGCCATGCTGAGCCTAGTCACCTGGGGATTGAATGAACTGACTTTTAAAACTGGCTTTGACCTTTCAGGCTTAACTGAGAAAGTGATTAGATTATAAGGAAAAGGCTATTTTTATTTCTCCTTAAAGCTCACTTCAAATGAGTAGATCTGCAGCATGCTGACTTTTTCTCTATCAGTATTTGTCACAATATCTATATTGTTGTTGCTTTTATTGTGTTCTCACCTAGAACTTCAGAACAGGACTTGAAAATGCAAAGGGAGGCTAAGTTATACTGGAACAGGCAAAAGACTGATTTTTAGATTTGAGCCTATAAAGGATAGTAAATTAGCTGCCCCTATTCCGTTTCTTTTCTCTCTCACTCTCTTTTCTGTGAACTACTTGTAAAGAGGGTTGATTATGGGACTCTGAAAGACACATATCTTGGTTGTGTGTGGATTTTTCACAGAGTCATAGAGTAATCAATTCTCCCCACCTTTCCATCACATTACTCCACTTTGGCTCTAGACTTGTCAATTATGAAAACTCTGACAATGGTTTTTATTCAAGATGCCTGGATACTTGCTTCAATCCTGGAAGAGTAGTGTGTTTTATTGATAAACAGGTTGAGATTAGCGGTGTTCTTGATCCATGGGAAAAGTTTCTGTGAACAAAGGAGGAGAAAAAGTTGCCATCACAAATCTAAAGGCCACAAATTTACCAAAGATGGATTTTATCTAGACTGTCCTTTCTCAGGAGGCAGGTGAATGTGGGAAGAGTGCAAAGACCTGAAAGAGCAAATTAACAAAACTGAAGATATTTTAGATGAACTTGGAACCAGAACTCAGCAAAGTTGTAGTAGCTCTGGAAACAGAGGGACTGAGGTAGATCCAAAAACTGAAAATAAATTAGAGGGAACTGCTGAGACTAACTCCATGATCACAGGGTACAGGAGAAAAGGGATGCCCTGGGGTCTAATGCTCTTAAAAAGATGATTAGAATAAAAATACAGAAAAGTCTGAGAGTTCTAAATTCTAATTTGACTTCCAGGTTATATTTTTGTCTAGGTAGGAGGATAGAACATATTGTATTTGATAGCTTGTTAACTTGATCTATAACTTTTTAACGTTAAAACAATGGGATGAAGGCCTGCATTTATATGTCTTCTTGCTCCAGGTCCCATAGTTATAAGTAGTGGACCTGCTGGAAAGCATCAAACATAGACGTAATCTACCACTCACTCTCCTCCTTCACTTGGATGTCTTCACTTATTAGGATTTTTGCTTCTTTCTTAGGATTGTACCCATGCTGAGTTGGGAGAATTAACCTTGCTTTTGGTACTGGGGTTTGTCTTGTTCTCTAAATTATGTGGACTTGGGGGTATTGTAATTATCTGTGTGTCCTACAAACTCTGCAGACTTTTGAGAAAGGAAAACACAAAAGAAACTGTATTGAACTAATTATTTGTTGTGAACAGTTCGATGGAGGATCACCTTCACTCCTGGTTGTGCTAGAGGACTCCTGGAGGAACACAACAGAGATGTTCTGGTGGAGATGCAGCAGAATGAGATAAATTTGGGACCCTAATTTCAGGAGTTTTGCACTGTCATATCATTGAACAAAGCAAGAACACTGTCATATCATTGAACAAAGCAAGAACACTGTCATATCACTGAACAAAGCAAGAACATTGTCATATCATTGAACAAAGCAAGAACATTTGATTTTGAAGCCTTAATTTTTCTCTAGGAATGTAAATATTTGTTCACATCTGGATCTTTTGGATGAGTTGCTGATGTTGTATTGTCTTAGCACCTTTAGGTATTCATGCGATGACTTTGTATTATGGGCTGAATTGTGTCCTGAAGAATCTAAGCTACTCCATTTTGTTAACAGAGAAACTCCATTTTGTAAGGTTCTGGGAAAAGAGCCTTTGGAAATCCCCTGACCTCACCCCACCACCCACAAGCCAATCGGACCCCAGACCAGAATCTCCTGACTTAACGTTCAGGGACTTGTGGTCTACCTAGGTAATAGGGACCAATCAAAAACCAACACACAACCCTTCGAAAGAAAGTGACCAATCAGCCGTCACCCTACCTAGAAATTCTTTTTTTCATGAACACTCCCTATATAAGCAATGTAATCCAAAACCCGGGGCTCCTCCCTATAGCTGCTGCATCGGTAACGGTGGGAGCCCCAGCTCGAGCTTGGTAATAAAAACTCTCTTCCTTTTGCATCGGATATTAGCTCCCTGGTGGTCATTGGGAGATTTCATGACTTGGGCATAACAGTCCCTCCAAAATATCTGTTCAAGTTCTAACTCTCAGTACTCAGAACACAAAACGTATTTGGAAATATGGTCAGTGCGGATATGGCTGATTAAGTTAAGAAGAGGTATAATACAGTGAAAGAAAGTAAAAGTGAAAGAAAGCATTAGTCGTTCAGTCATGTCGGACTCTTTGTAACCCACCATGCTCTGTAGCCTGCCAGGTTCCTCTGTCCATAGGATTCTCCAGGCAAGAATACTGAAATGGGTTGCCATTTCCTTCTCAGGGGATCTTCCAGACCCAGGGATTGAACCCAGGTCTCATGCATTTCAGGCAAATTCATTACCATCTGAGCCACCAGGGAAGCCCCATATAATGTGATAACATAAGCACTTTCAGGCGGCTCCAACCGGTGCACTAAGCACGGCCGAGAGGAGCTACCCCACGTCCGAGGTCAGGGGCAGAAGCCAGGAGGTCCCCATGCCCGAAGGGCAGCAGCCAAGAGGAGTTACCTTGCGTCCGAGGTCAGGGGCGACAGCCGAGAGGAGCCACCCCGCGTCCAAGGAGAGGTGGCTGCGTGGGCACAGGAGGGCCTAGAGGAGCTGTCCCACGTAGAAGGTGAGGAACTGTGGTGGTAAGGAGATACCCCTCGTCCAAGGTAAGGAGCAGCGCCTGTGCTTTGCTGGAGCAGCTGTGAAGAGACAACCCACGCCCAAGGTAAGAGACCCCAAGTAAGATGGTAGGTGTTGCAAGAGGGCATCAGAGGGCAGACACACTGAAACCATACTCACAGAAAACTAGTGAATCTAATCACAGTAGGACCAGGGCCTTGTCTAACTCAATGAAACCAAGCCATGCCTGCAGGGCAATCCAAGACAGGTGGGTTATGGTGGAGAGGTCTGACAGAATGTGGCCCACTGGAGAAGGGAATGGCAAACCACTTCAGTATTCTTGCCTTGAGAATCCCATGAACAGTATGAAAAGGCAAAATGATAGGATACCAAAAGAGGAACTCCCCAGGTCAGTAGGTGCCCAACACACTACTGGAGATCAGTGGAGAAATAACTCCAGAAAGAATGAAGGGATGGAGCCAAAGCAAAAACAATACCCAGCTGTGGATGTGACTGGTGATAGAAGCAAGGTCCAATGCTGTAAAGAGCAATATTGCATAGGAACCTGGAATGTCAGGTCCATGAACCAAGGCAAA
>SJYX01011623.1:27286-72284 GCA_006410675.1 Oreotragus oreotragus
AATCACTGCAGATGGTGACTGCAGCCATGAAATTAAAAGACGCTTACTCCTTGGAAGAAAAGTTATGACCAACCTAGATAGTATATTCAAAAGCAGAGACATTACTTTGCCAACAAAGGTCTGCTAGTCAAGGCTATGGTTTTTCCAGTGGTCATGTATGGGTGTCAGCTGGACTGTGAAGAAGGCTGAGCGCCGAAGAATTGATGCTTTTGAACTGTGGTGTTGGAGAAGACTCTTGAGAGTCCCTTGGACTGCAAGGAGATCCAACCAGTCCATTCTGAAGGAGATCAGCCTTGGGATTTTTTTTGGAAGGAATGATGGTAAAGCTGAAACTCCAGTACTTTGGCCACCTCATGTGAAGAGTTGACTCATTGGAAAAGATTCTGATGCTGGGAGGGATTTGGGGCAGGAGGAGAAGAGGACGACCGAGGATGAGATGGCTGGATGGCATCACTGTCTCGCTGGACATGAGTCTGAATGAACTCCGGGAGTTGGTGATGGACAGGGAAGCCTGGCATGCTGCGATTCATGGGGTCGCAAAGAGTCGGACACGATTGAGTGACTGAACTGAACTGATATCCTTATAACAAGAAAAAAAAAAGACTAAAAGAGAGAGATCACCATGTAAAGACAGAAACGTACAGGTGGAGAAGACAGTTATGTAGTGATGGAGAGAGTGATTGGGTTGAGTATTTGCAAGGCAAGGAATTTAAAGGATTGTCAGCAAACACCAGAAGCTACAAGAAGCAAAGAAGGATTCCCTGCATAGGTTTCAGTGGGAGCGTGGCCCTGATTGTCTTCAAACTCTCATAAAATTATTTTTTTTAATCACATAGTCTGTCTGTGGTTACTTTTTTTGACACCCTTAGGAAACTAATATATATTGCATAGTTCTGGGAAGCCATGTAGAATAATTTACTGGGGTCCATGGGGTCGCTAACGGTTGGACAGACTGAGCGACTTCACTTTCACTTTTCTCTTTCATGCATTGGAGAAGGAAACAGCAACCCACTCCAGTATTCTTGCCTGGAGAATCCCAGGGATTGGGGAGCCTGGTGGGCTGCCGTCTATGGGGTCACACAGAGTCGGACACTACTGAAGTGACTTAGCAGCAGCAGCAGTAGCAATCCACATTCTCCAGTGGCTAAAGAGTAAAAAGAAAGAATCCACCTGCAATGCTGGAGACCCGAAAGACACAAGTTCTATCCTTGAGTCAGGAACATCCCCTAGAGGAGGGCCTGGCAACCCACTCCAGTATTTTTGTCTTGAGAATCCCATGAACAGAGGAGCCTGGCAGGCTATGGTCCATGGGGTCGCAAAGAGTCAGACATGATTGAAGCAACTGAGCATGCATGAGTCTGCAACCCAAACATATATCAAGGAGTTTATCAAGTATAAAGTGCAATGAAATGCAAGGAAGACATTTACGGAGTGAAAAGAGCATCAACCTCAGAGTCAGCCCTGAGTTCACATCTTGCCTTTTTAACTAACCGGTGGTTGTTGTTCAGTCGCTAAGTCGTGTCTGACTCTGCGATTATCGTCCCAGTAATTCAACCTATCTAAGCCTCGTCTGGGAAATACCACAAGCAAAACCTGTCTCATGGGACTGTAAAGATTACATGAATAAAATGCATAACTCATTTCATTCTCTCTCAGTATCACCAAAGTTGTCATAGAGTAGAACTCTACTGTGAATTATTTTCCTCATTTCTCTTTTCTTGAACATCATTTATTTATCTTCCACACTCTCACACACACATTCTCTGCACATTCATAAGCCTATTTCACTTTATCACAATCACTTGACCTCTTGTTGAAGGAGGATATTTTTGTTGCGAATGCAAACCAGTCCAGGGCAGCATCTGTGACATACACATTCGATGAAAATTATACTATTTTTCTTTCTTTCTTACCAACACAGTCCCTTTGAAACTCTAGGTTTTCCCCTGCATTTTAGAGTGTGATAAGAAATTAGTCTTATTTACAAAATTATGAATTTTTATCATACAGTTGGAAAGAAAGCTTTCTGCTACAAAAGTATATAGTTATATAAAATGTCGCAGTGTTATTACCCTTGAAACTATTTTGTTTGTTGTGCTTGCTCCATGTAATTTCCCTAATAATTAGCTGAGGCTTGTGTTTATAGTGCCTTTATATTTTTCTTTCATTCCACAGAAGGATAGAGAAAAATAGAATTATTTTCCTTTATCAGCAAAACCACAAAAATATGACCTCAGTGGGTTATTATAAAACCATACAGAGGCACAGAAAAGCCTATTTAAGTGTCTTTGCCATGGGTTTGGCCTATGTTGATTAATTACTTCATTCAGTGTATATTTACTGAGCTCTAGTCTGCCAAGTCCCATGAGTACTGGGCCATCAAGATGAATGAGACTTGCTCCCTGCCCTTCAAAGTCTCCTGATCAAAAAAAGCAAAATAAAGTGTAGGGTGGCGGTCATAAAAGACACATTACCTTGGTATCAATCAGTGCTTATTCAGAGAAGCAGAACTGGTAGGAGATACATACTAAATCTTTTGATTTATTGCAAAGAACTGGCTTATGCAATTGTGAGGACTGTCTAGGCAAGTCTCAAGTCTATAAGATGGGCCATCAGGAAGGCCCCACTGGAATCCATGGCTCAAGTGGAAGCTGATGACACATGTACAACTTGCACTTTATCAGGGAGGCCTCAGCTGCAATTAAAATCTTTCAATGGATTAAATCAGGTCCACCCAGATTATCTAAGACAAAGTCTCTTACTTAAAGTCAACTGATTATGGATGTCTATCTCATCTACAAAATACTTTCAGAGCAACACCTAGATTAGTGTTTGATTGAACAACCTGGGGCTAGAGCCAGTCAAATTGACAGTCAAAATTGATGATCACAATCATCATTTGCAAAATTCTCATGAGTCAGAGATCTAACGTAAAGCTCTTCCAAAATCACAATGTCTGCTGAGCAAATATTACGAGAATCTGTTACCTTACGTGCTAACAATTTTATCTTGAAATTATAATCACCAATTTTACCTTGTCTTCAGAAGTTCAGAACTCTTGCTGTTATATCTTTAAGGAGGAATTAGGTGGAGAAATGAGTTTTATATCACTCCCTTGAATCCATGTATGTGTATACTGGGGGAAAAATATAAGCATTTAGTATTAAAAAAGAAATATAAATGACTACTTGTAATAAAACAGCCTTTTTATATTATTATTAAAGTCAATAAATGTCATTGGGTCCACTTTTCCTAAAGTTGGCTTCACAGACACCAGTTTCTTGTGATGAAATGCCTATTTACAATATTTCTATCTATATATCTATCTGCATTTATGCCTATATTTACATACAAAACATGCATTTTATACTATATGTAAATACACATACATATTTACATGCAAATAAACACTTTATACTGTGAAAAATTCTGAAACAGATGGGAATACCAGACCACGTGACCTGCCTCTTGAGAAACCTGTATGCAGGTCAGGATGCAACAGTTAGAACTGGACATGGAACAAAAGACTGGTTCCAAATAGGAAAAGGAGTACGTCAAGGCTGTATATTGTCACCCTGCTAATTTAACTTATATGCAGAGTACATCATGAGAAACTCTGGGCTGGAGGAAGCACAAGCTGGAATCAAGATTGCTGGGAGAAATCTCAATAACCTTAGATATGTAGGTGACACCACCCTTATGGCAGAAAGTAAAGAAGAACTAAAGAGCCTCTTGATGAAAATGAAAGAGGAGAGTGAAAAAGTTGGCTTAAAGCTCAACATTCAGAAAACGAAAATCATGGCATCTGGTCCCATCACTTCATGGGAAATAGATGGGGAAACAGTGGAAACAGTGTCAGACTTTATTTTTTTGGGCTCCCAAATCACTGCAGATGGTGATTGCAGTCATGAAATTGAAAGATGCTTACTCCTTGAAAGGAAAGTTATGACCAACCTAGACAGCATATTAAAAAGCAGAGACATTACTTTGTCAACAAAGTTCCGTCTAGTCAAGGCCATGGTTTTTCCAGTGGTCATATATGGATGTGAGAGTTGGACTATAAAGAAAGCTGAGTGCCAAAGAATTGATGCTTTTGAACTGTGGTGTTGGAGAAGACTCTTGAGATCCATTGGACTGCAAGGAGATCCAACCAGTCCATCCTAAAGGAGATCAATCCTGGGTGTTCATTGGTGAGACTGATGTTGAAGCTGAAACTCCAATACTTTGGCCACCTGATGCAAAGAGGTGACTCATTCTAAAAGACCCTGATGCTAGGAAAGATTGAGGGCAGGAGGAGAAGGGGACGACAGAGGATGAGACGGTTGGATGGCATCACCGACTTGATGGACATGGGTTTGGGTGGACTCTGGGAGTTGGTGATAGACAGGGAGGCCTGGCGTGCTGCTGTTCATGGGGTCGCAAAGAGTTGAACACGACTGAGCGACTGAACTGAACTGAACTGAAACACTTTATTCATTATTTAATTGTATATATATAATTTTATATAATCAAATACGTGAGAAAAATATTGGAACACATTTAAAAAGTCTTCTTTGCTGCTGGATTTTTCAGACTTTAATATATTGACATCATTGTCGTCTTCAAGAGGGAGATTTGTAATTTAGCTTTAGTCAAACTCATTTGACCATGGGGTACCTTTATTCATTGGTTAATGCTTTGGATTATTATTCATTGCATCTTTAAAATCTAGGTAATAAAGTATTGTTTATGGGAGGTGTGGGATGGGTTAGTAATTAAACAGGTATTCAAATCCAACTGAAAATTCTATCATAACACGTTGGGGGTGGAGAAGAGAGCTTAAAGGTTGTCAAGTCCAACCACTCATCCAATAGATAATACTTTTATTTTCCTCAATCACACAGCTGGTCAATACCTCATATATAAAAGAAACTGTAGAGTCTGACACATGATCCATCACACTGTCTCCATCATTATTTTGATAATGCCATTTGTCACTGTCAAAAGTCTCCAACAAAAATGTTTCTAAAGAGAAAACCAAGGGAGTAAGAGTAAAAGCAATGCCATGCANTTTTATATCACTCCCTTGAATCCATGTATGTGTATACTGGGGGAAAAATATAAGCATTTAGTATTAAAAAAGAAATATAAATGACTACTTGTAATAAAACAGCCTTTTTATATTATTATTAAAGTCAATAAATGTCATTGGGTCCACTTTTCCTAAAGTTGGCTTCACAGACACCAGTTTCTTGTGATGAAATGCCTATTTACAATATTTCTATCTATATATCTATCTGCATTTATGCCTATATTTACATACAAAACATGCATTTTATACTATATGTAAATACACATACATATTTACATGCAAATAAACACTTTATACTGTGAAAAATTCTGAAACAGATGGGAATACCAGACCACGTGACCTGCCTCTTGAGAAACCTGTATGCAGGTCAGGATGCAACAGTTAGAACTGGACATGGAACAAAAGACTGGTTCCAAATAGGAAAAGGAGTACGTCAAGGCTGTATATTGTCACCCTGCTAATTTAACTTATATGCAGAGTACATCATGAGAAACTCTGGGCTGGAGGAAGCACAAGCTGGAATCAAGATTGCTGGGAGAAATCTCAATAACCTTAGATATGTAGGTGACACCACCCTTATGGCAGAAAGTAAAGAAGAACTAAAGAGCCTCTTGATGAAAATGAAAGAGGAGAGTGAAAAAGTTGGCTTAAAGCTCAACATTCAGAAAACGAAAATCATGGCATCTGGTCCCATCACTTCATGGGAAATAGATGGGGAAACAGTGGAAACAGTGTCAGACTTTATTTTTTTGGGCTCCCAAATCACTGCAGATGGTGATTGCAGTCATGAAATTGAAAGATGCTTACTCCTTGAAAGGAAAGTTATGACCAACCTAGACAGCATATTAAAAAGCAGAGACATTACTTTGTCAACAAAGTTCCGTCTAGTCAAGGCCATGGTTTTTCCAGTGGTCATATATGGATGTGAGAGTTGGACTATAAAGAAAGCTGAGTGCCAAAGAATTGATGCTTTTGAACTGTGGTGTTGGAGAAGACTCTTGAGATCCATTGGACTGCAAGGAGATCCAACCAGTCCATCCTAAAGGAGATCAATCCTGGGTGTTCATTGGTGAGACTGATGTTGAAGCTGAAACTCCAATACTTTGGCCACCTGATGCAAAGAGGTGACTCATTCTAAAAGACCCTGATGCTAGGAAAGATTGAGGGCAGGAGGAGAAGGGGACGACAGAGGATGAGACGGTTGGATGGCATCACCGACTTGATGGACATGGGTTTGGGTGGACTCTGGGAGTTGGTGATAGACAGGGAGGCCTGGCGTGCTGCTGTTCATGGGGTCGCAAAGAGTTGAACACGACTGAGCGACTGAACTGAACTGAACTGAAACACTTTATTCATTATTTAATTGTATATATATAATTTTATATAATCAAATACGTGAGAAAAATATTGGAACACATTTAAAAAGTCTTCTTTGCTGCTGGATTTTTCAGACTTTAATATATTGACATCATTGTCGTCTTCAAGAGGGAGATTTGTAATTTAGCTTTAGTCAAACTCATTTGACCATGGGGTACCTTTATTCATTGGTTAATGCTTTGGATTATTATTCATTGCATCTTTAAAATCTAGGTAATAAAGTATTGTTTATGGGAGGTGTGGGATGGGTTAGTAATTAAACAGGTATTCAAATCCAACTGAAAATTCTATCATAACACGTTGGGGGTGGAGAAGAGAGCTTAAAGGTTGTCAAGTCCAACCACTCATCCAATAGATAATACTTTTATTTTCCTCAATCACACAGCTGGTCAATACCTCATATATAAAAGAAACTGTAGAGTCTGACACATGATCCATCACACTGTCTCCATCATTATTTTGATAATGCCATTTGTCACTGTCAAAAGTCTCCAACAAAAATGTTTCTAAAGAGAAAACCAAGGGAGTAAGAGTAAAAGCAATGCCATGCAGTGTGGTCCGCTAAGCATTTATGGAAGATTTATTACATAGAAGGCATGGAGCAGCTCACCACACTCTAGCTGGGGAGAGGGATGCACCCCAAACTAATTAATACAATGCATCACAAGTCATGTCTGGCTATGAACCAATCGGTGCAAAAATACAAGTGGGAGAGGCCATTTCTTCCAACTGTAGAAATGTGTGCATTGTGGGGAAAATAAGGATAGAGGTCATAACTTTTGAGATTGGCTTATTTTGGTGAGTAAGTTTTCACCATATTGAATAAGATATGAAGGATGTTCCATATGCAGAAAGAAAAGAGTCAAGAGACACCTGGTGGTATCAAAGAATATAGGATGATTTGGGGACCTCAATGTTAAATGGGAGCAGAGCATAGGATGAAAAAATCTTGGTTGGGAGATGGGAGGTGTTATGGGTTGCACTGAGTTTTCCCCCAAATACATATGTAGAAGTTGTAACCCTCAGTAGTTTAGAAAGTGATCTAGAGTGAGAGTCCTTACAGAAGTAACCAAGTTAAAACTAGCTCATTAGGCTGGGCCCTAGTCCAGTATGACTGGTGTCCTTCTAAGAAGAGATTTGGACACAGACATACAGAGAGAGACAGTGATGTAAAGAAACTCGGGGAGAAGACATCCAGCTATATGTCAAGGAAAGAGGTTGGAACAGATCCTTCTCCCACAGCTCTCAGAAGGAACCAACTCTTCCACAAACTTGTGGTACAATAAAATTTGTTGTTAAAGTCAGCCTGTCGGTGGTACTTTGTTAGTGCTGTCTTAGACCAATACAGGAGGTGAAGCAGGAAATGCAAATTGGGGCTAGATTGTGAGAGTCCTTTCATTGTGGATCCAGCAGTCTGAGCATCTGGGAGCTTCTGAGGTTGTCTGAGTTTGAGTGGCCTGGTCAGAGGTACCTTAACGAGCTAACTTTGCACCAGACTGGAAAAACTTGAGTCTGAAGGACTAAAGTAACAGCAGGACTCCAGAGCTCAGAGTTTCCTCAACAGGCCAGGTGACAAATGGTGAAGGCCTAAATTAGGCCAGGAGCTTTGGGTGGGATTTGAAAAACAGTGCATAGGTAACCTCAATCAGCCATAGGACAGAGGCAACAAAAAAGGAGAAATCAAAACAGCCACCAGATTGTCGTAGCTTTTTCCTCAGATTGCTCACAAGTGGGTAATGTGAAAATTAAGACACAGAAATCTTATTCATGTATCTATTTTTGTGGATACAATTTTTTAAATTGAAGTACAAAGGGTTTATAATATTATATTAGTTTTAGGCATATAGCATAGTGATTCAATATTTTATAGATTATACTCCGTTTAAACTTATTTATTATGAAATATTGGCAATATTCCCTGGCTTGTACACTATATCCCTGTAGCTCATTTTTGTTATCCATAGTATTTTGTACCTCTTAATCCTCTACCCCCCCTTTCTCTCTCCTCACTGGTAATCACAAGTTGGTTCTCGATGAGTCATTTTGATTTTGTTATGTTCATTCTTTTACTTTTTAGATTCCACATACAAGTGATAACATACAGTATTTGTCTTTATCTGTCTGACTTACTGCCATAAGAAACATACTCTTGATCCATGTTGTGACAAATAGCAAAATTTCATCCCTTTTTATGGCTGAGTAGTATTCCATTGCATTTATACATGGCACATCTGCTTTATCTGTTGATGGACACTTAGCTTACGTCCATATGTTGGCTATTATAAATACTGCTGCTATGAAAATTGGGTTACACGTATCTTTTCCAGTTAGTGTTTTTTGTTTCATAGAAACCTTATTTAAAACAGAGGTAGGAGGCCAGAGCGGGAGCCATCATTCCCTACAACTCCACCTCAGTAGCAGAAGCATCAGGAAGAGATACATTTTGCATCTCCAACAGAAAGAAGGTTACTATCTTACTACTCAGCAGGAGGAAGAAAGAATTTTCCTTGCCTGGCAACACCCCCGGCCAATGAGAGTCTGTCACAACTTAGTCGAAAAGTCACTGCAAACTCCCAATTTCCTCCAATGGACTCTTTATAACAGCCCTTCTCAACTCCCTTTTCTCCTCTGTAAAGAATGGTCCTTTCCTTTGCTCTCCAGACTTGCCTGTGGTTCACCATAGGTTGCATATCCTGAGTTGCAGTTCTTTGCTGTTGCTGAGTAAACTCATTTTGCTGGTGAAAATAACGAGCTGTTTTATTGTTTTAGGTCAGTAGTAAGAATCCTGTGTCCAAAGGTACTGGATTGGTTTTGAATACAACCTTCTTACTACCCTTAAAGCTTTAGAAATGCACTCTTGCATTCACTTCTTTCCTTTAAATAACCCAACCACTGACTTACTTTGTGATCTGTGAATATGCCAAGTGTTTTCCCAGCCAGAGCCTTTACATTTCCAAATCTCACTGCCTGGAAGAGTAATTCCTCACCCCCATTATCACCTGAATGGCTCATTCCCATCCTTCTGGGATGTCTATACCACCTCATTTAGAGGGGTTGCCCCTTTTCCTGAACACTCTATCCCTATGTCCTTTGAGTCCCCACTCTGTTTATTTTTGTTTCAAAGCACTTCTCATGCTCTGTAATTGAATTGATTCTTTGTTTATATTTATTGTCAGTCTTTCCCATTTCAGCTCCCTGCCCTGCAATTATAATACAAACTCTTTAAAAAGAGTATAAAGATCCTGTCTATTTTGTTCTATTGCTTCTCCCTGGAGTCTATAACAGTCTCTAGCACTGAGTAGTTGTTCATTAAATAAGTGAAAGTGAATAATGCATAAATGAATCAATTATTATGTTTGAAACTGAAGTAGAGCATTGCAGTTTCCTGAGAGTTAAAATCACTTCAATATTTTATAGTATTTTACTTTTGCTTAAAAGGAATGATGTTTTTGGCTAATATATTTATAATTGAAGAGATTTTTCCTAATAATGATTAATTTTAGAAAATATTTAAATTTCAGAACTACATTGCTGTGAGCTTTGAAAAAAGGTGAGCTTTTAATTTCACATTTTTTTCACAGAAAAGGTTTTGCATTATTAGTATTTTGAAAATTTGCATGAAAATATAGCCAAGACAAAGGAGAAGGAGAAGGAGTTTCATGATGATATCCGTTGTTTACTCTCCCTCCCTTGGCTCTAGGAGTCTGTAATTTGCATTAGGTTTTGCAACAGCAGATAAAGGCATACTCTGACCTTTGGGTCACTAAAGCATTTAGACACCTGATGGCAATCTTTCATTAAATTTGGTATGGCAACAATCATTCTGGCAGGTAGGAGAGAGCACAATTTGTTTTTCTTCAGCAATCTTCATACCGAATTTCTGAAAATGTTTCCCAGTGACAGACAAAACTGAGAACTTAATGTTTATTTGTAGATGAGTATGGTGACTTTCATGGAGAGACAATGATGTGGGTGGATGAGCTCAATGAAAAGTAAAGAGGAAGGGAAAATGAAGCTTATGCGTGATTCAGATACATTTAGGGACTTGGGCAGCCTACTCAGACAGAGAGCAGGATGTGATGCTAATAGGCAAGAAATACGTTGTTTTAAAATGCACTATAATCTGGTGAGCCAGTGTTCCCTCCCTCCTTCCTTCTTCCTTGGTTTCTCTGCCCTGCTTTCCACTTTCCGTAGGCTGGGAATAAAAGATATCGTTTTGGTAAAAGAGTGGGTATTTCTCCCCAGCAAGAATGAAAAGGGCAGAATTGTATAGCAAGTCTTCTGGACTTCCCAGGTGGCAAGGCTTCTGGACTTCCCAGGTAGCTCAGTGGTAAATAATCTGCCTGTCAATGCAAGAGACACAGATTTGATCCCTGTGTTGGGACAGTCTTGAAGAAGGAAATGGTAATGTGCTCCAGTATGCTTGCATGGGAAATCTCACGGACAGGGGGGCCTGATGGGCTGTAATCCATGGGGTCACAAACAGCTACCACAACTAAGCGACTAAACCACCACCCCACCAGCATCGTCTTCCTTCCCACTCACTGGGTCAACATTTTCTGTGTCCTGGATGATGTAATAATAGTAAGTGCTCCCTTTTATCAAGCACCATCTTCATGGTCATCTTCATGTTAATGACTCCTGATTGAGTTCTCCAGTCCCTGTCTCTCTTCTGAACGAGACCTACACACTCAGATGCCTAAAGCCATCTCCTATCAGGTATCTCACAGGCACTACATACTTAGGACCAAATTCTGCCTCACTTAAGTGATAATTTTAAGAAATAATGCCTAGTGTTGTGTCCCCTCAGTCTTTATTGCCAAATCCTTAGGAGTCATCCTTGACACTCCCACCCCCAACACTCACATGCCAACAGTCGCAGGGTCCGGCCCCTTTTGCCTCTAAGATATATTTACCAATCTGGCCCAGTATCTTAGTCCCCACCCACTTGGACCAAGCCACCAACACCTGGACCAAGACAATGTGTGTCAGTCACTCAGTCATGTCCAACTCTTTGCAACCCCCATGGACTGTAGCCCACCAGGCTCCTCTGGCCATGGAATTCTGCAGCAAGAATACTGGAGTGGGTAGCCATTCCCTTCTCTCAGGGATCTTCCCCACCCAGGGGTCAAACCCTGGTCTCCCGCATTGGAGGCAGAATCCCTATCAACTGAGCCACCAGGGAATCCCAGACCAAGACAATAGACTCTTTTAAATCTTTGTTTTTATTGTGAAATGTAGCTTACACACATTCTATTTTACATAACAGAAGAGTTTAGAGGACCTAAATGTATTGTTTAAAAGATAATAATGAAATGACATCCTTGTATCCACCGACCAGTTTAAGGTTTAAAAATCACCAACATCTTTAAAGCATGTGCCCCTGCCTCCCAAGAAAATCTCTATCCTGCATTTTGTTAACAATCCTCTGTTTTTCCTCTATAGTTCTGCCACATATATATGTATCTTTACAGTATATTATACAGTCACCCCTCTGTATTGGTTCAGTAATCCACTGCTGCTGCTAAGTCGCTTCAGTCATGTCCAACTCTGTGCAACCCCATAGACGGCAGTCCACCAGGCTCCTCTGTCCCTGGGATTCTCCAGGCAAGAATACTGGAGTGGGTTGCCATTTCCTTCTCCAATGCATGAAAATGAAAAGTGAAAAGTGAAAGTGAAGTCACTCATTCGTGCCTGACTCTTAGTGACCCCATGGACTGCGGCCCGCCAGGCTCCTCCGTCCATGGGATTTTCCAGGCAAGAGTACTGGAGTGGGTTGCCATTGCCTTCTCCATCAGTAACCCACTATGGTTACCAAAATCTTTGGAAGGTCAAAACACATAGTCTGCCCTTCCTATCCAGGACTTCACATCCAGAGATTCAGCCAATTACAGACATAATAGTATACGTTTTGAAAAAAATTCACTTGTAAGTGAACTCACATTGTTCAAACCCTTGTTTTTCAAAGGTTAACTGTATTATAAAGTTGGCCTTTGCTATCAGCTATTCTATTAATATATCCATGGATTTAACCAACTGTAAATTGTAAAAAAGTGCTATACTTACAATCTCTTCCAGGTTGGTTGAACCCTTGAATGTGGAATCAACAGACACGGAGAGAGAGGAGGACAGACTGTGGGACTTGAGTATCTCTGGATTTAAGTATAACATAGCAAGTCTTTGAACCAATCCTCAGTGGATACCAAGGATTGGCTCTATTATAGTTTACTTGGTTTTGAAATGTGAACAAATTTAGAACAATAAAACAAATAACAAGTTTTATTGTCACTTATTCTTTTCATCAAGAGTTGTGACAGTCTCTCATTGGCTGGGCTGTTGCCAGGCAAGAAATTCTTCTTCTGCTGAGTAATAAAGTCATAACCTTCTTTCTGTTCCAGGTGCAAGGTATCTCTTCCTGATGAATCTGCAATCGAGGTGGAATGGTAGGGCATGACAGCTCCTCTTGACTCCATTTTAAATAAGGTTTCTGTGAAACAGAAACACTAATTGGAAGAGATTCATGTACCCCAATGTTCATAGCATTATTTATAATGGCCAAGATATGGAAGTGTCCATCAACAGATGATTGGATAAAGATGTTTTATATATATATATATTTATGTATATAGTTATATATAGATAAAGATGGTCCGATCACTTCATGGGAAATAGATGGGGAAACAGTGGAAACAGTATCAGATTTTATTTTTTTGGGCTCCAAAATCACTGCAGATGGTGACTGCAGCCATGAAATTAAAAGACGCTTACTCCTTGGAAGAAAAATTATGACCAACCTGGATAGTATATTCAAAAGCAGAGACATAACTTTGCCGACTAAGGTCCACCTAGTCAAGGCTATGGTTTTTCCTGTGGTCATGTATGGATGTGAAAGTTGGATTGTGAAGAAAGCTGAGTGCCGAAGAATTGATGCTTTTGAACTGTGGTGCTGGAGAAGACTCTTGAGTGTCCCTTGGACAGCAAGGAGACTCAACCAGTCCATTCTGAAGGAGATCAACCCTGGGATTTCTTTGGAAGGAATGATGCTAAAGCTGAAACTCCAGTACTTTGGCCACCTCATGTGAAGAGTTGACTCATTGGAAAAGACTCTGATTCTGGAGGGATTGGGGGCAGGAGGAGAAGGGGACGACTGAGGATGAGATGGCTGGATGGCATCACGGACTCAATGGACGTGAGTCTGAGTGAACTCCGAGAGATGGTGATGAACAGGGAGGCCTGGCGTGCTGCGATTCATGGGGTCACAAAGAGTCGGACACGACTGAGCGACTGAACTGAACTGAACTGAAGTTGCTTCAGTCATATCCCACTCTTTGTGACATTATAGACTGAAGCCTGCCAGGCTTCTCTGTCCATAGGATTCTCTAGGAAAGAGTACTGAGTGGGTTGGCATTGCCTCCTCCAGGATATCTTCAACCCAGAGATTGAAACCACATCTCTTTATGCCTTCTGCATTGGCAGGCAGATTCTTTACCAACTGCACCACATATATATATATGGTATTATTCAGCCATAAAAATAGTGGAATTTTGCCATTTGCATCAACATGTATAGATCCTGAGGTTATTCTGGTTAATGAAATAAGAAAGAGAAAGACAGATACTGTATATTATTACTTATATGTGGATTCTAAAAAAATAGAAGAACATATATAATAGAAACACATTCATTGGTATAAAAAACTAGATCAGAATAGCTGAGAATGATGCTTAATTTCTTCTTTCTCAATCCCCACATTCAGACTGTCATCTAGTTCTATTGATTTCACCTCAATCTCACACACAGTTAAAGAGAAACAACTCTAGGAACTTTAATCTACCGATTTCTGGACAATGCTTGATGTCCATCTCACTGTAACATGAGTTCCCCTCCCCCACGTTGTGCTGTCCAGAACATCAAAAAGTCATTGTTCTGTGCTAAATGGGGACAGTTCCTCTGCAGATCAACAAAATAGCTTTGTATCCTTAAAGTTACAGGACAGGGACAAAATATGAGGACAAGGTAAATGTTTTCTGCAGGATAAAGATTTTCCTCATGGCTCTGATCACACTGTTTAGCTGTGTAACAGTGACCATCCTAAGAGGGCAGCAGATAAACAATATTTTTTAGGTAATACTGACTGAAGTCTTTCAATGCTTCAAGCATAATTGTTTGGATTTTCTGCAGCTTATTCAGTTCTTATAACAACTCCATGATGTTGATGGTATTATCATTCCCATTTTACAGATGAGGCAAATGAGGCATATGGAGTTTAAGAAAATTGCCCAAAGTGGAAATCAGATACTAACAAACACAAGAAGTTTGTCTTTAAAGCCAACCGTTTTACTCATGATACCCTAGAGCTCTCAACTAGAATAAGATGCAATCCCTTTTTATAGGGGTTTTATGATTGGTGTGGAAGAGAGATCCATAAATATAAGACAGTGTGATAAGTGTTATGATTCATTCAAAATACCTTTCGGGTGACTGCCATGTAGTGAATATTTTGTAATGTGCTTTCATTTACATAGTATAGAGTAAAGAATATGAACTCAGAAGTTAGAGGGTTTGGTGAGAGTTATTTAACACCTCAGAACAGTTTCCTCATAAATAAAACATGAATACCAGTATCTATTTCAAAGTTTTACCATTAGTGTTAAATATGTTAACATATATCAAATAGTCAGCATACAATAGGCCAACATGAAAACTTTTATGAGTTGTAGGAGTACTAATAAATAGGAAAGAGCTATGTATAATGTGTCAGATGAGCATTAAGGAAGAAACTATTAGCTTAGCCTAGGGCATAGGGGGTTTCCCCAGAGCTGATAAGCTGGGACTTGAAAGATGCACTTAATTTCTCTGTTTCTCCTTTTAGCATCCAGATTTTTCTCTGGGGAGCCACCCTTTGCTCAAGATGTGTATCATCCATCCCATGTAGACCTGATTGCTGCTGATATTCATCCTGTTACCCCAAGATGAATTTTCCTGGCACTGATATAGGTACTGTAAAAAGGCAGAGGAAAGGGATGGTAAGTGGTGAACCTTTAATAACGCTGGTGACCCACTGGTTCAACCAACTTTGAATCCTGTCAACCTCTTGACTTTCTGATCTGTGAGCTGATACATACACTTCATTATTGAAGCCTGTTTGAGCTGAGTTTTCTGTTACTTGCAACTAATCTATCCCAAACTGCAGGGAATTCTAGATAGGAGGGCTGGATGTGCAAAGGCTTGCAGAGAAGAGGGCATGATGGGTTTGGAAATGTTAGACTGAGAAATGAGGCCAGAAGGTGGGTCAGCGCCAGCTTTTCAAGGCATTGACTTCCATTTTAATGAGTTTGGACTCTAGCCTGTAGGCAGTGGGGAGCAACATTTTGAGCAGAGAAGTGACATGATCAGATTTGCATTTTAGAAATATGACTCTGGCTGTGAAGTTGAGTGTGGATAAGAATAGGAAGGCTGAAAGGAGAGAAAGAGACTTAGGACTAACTGCAGTGAAATGAAGTCTAGACAATGGTAGTGGGGCGAGAGAGAAGGAAACTGGGTGTCCTTTTCTTTCTGCATCCACCTTACTGTTACATACTTACCTTTATGGATTCTCTTTGGCTTTTATTTATGAGTTCACAGATTCCTCACCAGTTACAGCTGCATCCTGGCAGACAGGGGACTCTGCTTTCCAGAGGCTCTGAAAAGCCTTCAAAATCTAAGACATGAAGCATAAGAGCTTTGTAACTTTTAATACCTCTCTGCTTTCCTTATTCCTACTCGTCAACTGCTGATGCTCTTCAACTGGACATTAACAGAACCTGCCCAAAGTCTGTGATCATCAAAGACCACAGTTCATGAAGCCAATTTAAGTGTCTTCTTGAATGCATATTGAAGTTCTTCAGTTTCTTCTCTTTCAGGAAGGAGATGCCCCACCAGCAAATAACAAAATATTGTCATAAAATGCATGTTTACTGCATCTTTTTCCTGTGTCAGAAAACCTCCAACTAGTTACAGAGTTAATTTTGGTTCCCACTCTCTGATATCTTTTTAACAGAGGGATGTTGGAACTCTATGGGGGCGGAAATGCATAAACAGTTGGGAGTTTGGTTGTCAGTATATACATTAAAAAAAAAAAAGCAGGTCTTCATATCTAGTGTCTCTGGCACTATGCTTTCATTTGCTTCATGCAGTTTGGTGCAAGTGTGAATGGTCAATTAAACATCTGTTACTAGGACCCGGGAAGAGTTATAACTCCATGGTTCCATGAGGAATACCATCTATGCTATGTTGGTCTTCTGCTGAGCTACAAAGTCATTGCAAGAATCACACTGAGGAACCTCTAGGGATTTAGACCAGGAAAATCCTTCTCCAATCTTCTACTGTGTCACCACAACTTTAACCCATTCCTATTCCTCCCCATGGGTGGATGGAAGAGTGATACCATTTAAAAAATTCAAATTATAGGTATGGGGAAGAATACTAGAAATTATCTACTCTAGAATTATTAGTAAATGAGTTCAGTTGTTTTGGTAAGGCTAGACATACTAGGAATCATGCTCCAAAGCTAGACTCTTTCATGCAGGACTTGCCACAGAGATGACTTCTGTTCCTCATCTGTAAAATAGGGATGATTATAATATCTACCTCTAATGACTATAGAGGATTAAATAAATTAATATACTTAAAGTACTTCGAAGGCTGCTGGCATATATTAAGTACCAAATTGTTAGTTATTATGACATGGTTATTTGGAGATTCAGGTTTGCTATTAACTTCCAGCAAGAATGGGCTGGCCAGCTGAAGGATCATTTCGGTGAAACAAAGGCAAGTTTGCTGCATTAGGCAGTAGGCACTTTTGAGTTTGTAAGGGTAAAGGAAGAATGAATATTTTATATGAATTCATGTGCCTATACACAATAAACATCTGCAAGGAGGGGTCTTAAATCTCGTCCACAAGAGGTGAGCAGATCTAAACAGAGAGGAATTGGAGATGCTGCTGGATTCCAAGGATCTGGGGAAGGGGGTAAGAATCAGTAGAAACATGTTTACCCTGTTCTATGGAACTGCAGGTGAGGCAAGTGAGAGTCTCAGTGATGGAAGGATACTAACGCTTCATAAGAGAGTCGGTTTTCAACATCTGACAACTACAGAAAGAGTCAGTGACAAGTCAAGATGACAGTGTCAGCTAAAAAGAGATGTCCTCCCTTTACTTTCTCCTCTTACCTCCCTCAGTGCTGGGTTTGGGTGGAGAGCCATCAGAAAGCCTGTACAGCAAATTAGGGAAAAGGGAAAAGAAGAGAAAAGGTGACGAGGAAAAGGATGAGACTGAACCAGAGGGAGGGAGAAGCTTTCATTTTAATTGAAGATGTATTGTTACATGGAGCTACACATTTTAATTACTGAACTGAGGCGGTGTTTGGCTACTTAAAGTAAGAAAAAACTAGTTATAAGCTGAAGGGTGGCCAAAGAAACATCATGAACCCTGCAGAGTTTCCTGGCAGAACTAGAAACCATGAGAGTGGGCTTAAAAGGACAATGGGAGACACAGCCAGGTTGCTGGTGATTGAACACATGAATTGTGCCTGTTTAACATAAAAGCTACACAATGAGCAAATATTTATTGACCACTGCTATATGCCAGGCATTGCTCTGGTGCTCAGGATATAGCAATGAACAAAGACAAATCTCTGCTATCTTGGGAATATGATTTTACAGGGGGAAATGGATGGCAAAGCAATAAAGAAATGATGACATAAATAATCATTCTGTAAAAATCAGGTGTGGGGTGGGACGAGCAGAGGAAGTTCTCTTCTGAGACTTCCATTTTCTCAGTGCACTTGGAAGTGACGTCATGGTGGGGAGTAAGGTAGAGGCAGGAGGTGCTGAGATTTTAGAGGGAAGATATAAAATTGTCACCTAGAGTCATGGGAGAGAAGATTGAATTGGGAACTCTCAGGTAGCTTTCAGGACTCTCTTGAGAGCCATGGTAATGGTTGTAAGTGACATGAGTGAGAATTTATATATGTTTTTTCTCTAGCTAAGTTCAGTTACCCTGGTGTAGGCATAAAGAAAGTGGGGAATCACATTTATTCAAGATTGGGGCTTGACCAGGGAATCGTGATGGAGGAAGAGAGGCAAAGGGACTTGAGCCTGTTTGCCAAGGATCGTGGAATCTACGCTGGGGACAGTGGGGAAATGAGGACAAATGTAGAGTGGTGCTGAGGTGGATGGTCTACTGGCTCCTGTGGGGTTTCTTCATTATTTAAGTTGTGCAAAAAGTGTGAGTAGGCTGCACAGAGAGGATGTGTGTTATGAGAAGAGCATACTGGAAATGGAGATGATAGTGATGACAAAGTGCAGGAAATAGCCCAAGGACTGGGTGGCTGAAGTTGAGTAGACAACAGCATGAAGAAGGGAGGTCAAGAAGCATCTTAACCAAGAGGCTAGAGTAACAAAGACTAAGTGGATATGGGAGTTATCAAGAATCACAACAGGAGGCTTACTGCAAACTAATAATCAGCCCGGCACTACACTTGTTAAAAGATGCATGACCAAGGGCTAGTGATGAAGCACGAGGGTGGCAATGGTGGCATTGTCGGGCTGAGTTCAGTGCCAAGCCGGGCATGACCGTGAGAGGAGGAGACCACGATCTGGAAATGGCTAAGATGTGCAAAGGCAGCACCCTTCCCTGAGGCTCAGCGGTGTGAGGGGTATGGGAGAGGAAGGAAAAAGTACTCAGAATGCTACGGGGCAGCCAGGGTTTTCAGCAGTGTTTCAGTTAAAATAAACAAGAGAAGTGGAAGGAGAATGGACCACGAATACTAGAAGGCTCATGGGGAGGAGCGGGAGGCAGGGTCAGATGAGAAGATATGCATAATTATCAGATGGTGCAGGATGACCCGGGGGGATGCGGCCTCTGGTGTGAACTGACATACTTATGGAAATAGGGTAAGATCAGTTCATCTGGATGTCCTGGTTTCAACTGATTCTAGTGGTGAGGATGCTGGGCAGGAAGGAATGGAGGTCTTGCTTGAGAAGCTCACTGCTCTGGGTAGTGCCAAGGTAAAAAGAAGTGATGATTTAGTCATGGGCTGGGCTGGGTGCACTAGACCCTACACACTGAGGCAAGGGTTTCATCATTTATATATATATACATACATACATAAGCTGATGTGCTCAGTCATGGCCTACTCTTTGTGACCCCATGGACTGTAGCCCACCAGGCTTCTCTGTTCATGGCATTCTCCAGGCAAGAATACTGGAGTGGGTTGCCATGCCCTCCTCCAGGGGATCTTCCCGACCCAGGGACTGGATTCGTGTCTTTTTGTCTTCTGCAATGGCAGGTGGATTCTTTACCACTAGCACCACCTGGGAAGCCCCATCTATACCCAGCTCTAATCAATTAGGAGAGCTGCCTGGAGCCTCAGTGTGAGAAAAGGCTGGGGATGGATTAATGAGCTCAGCCATGGACACCTAAGGGAGAAGTGGTTTATAAGTTGTAAGGGGGTGACCTTTTCATTTTTACATTAAAAAAAAAAAAAAGGCACAGAAAGGCAAGCAATTTGCTGCAAATCACAGCTATTTAATGAGAGAATCAAAACCATTCCACCAGGAATACATGAAAACCCTACTGGGTTAGCTCTCGTCATCAAATACATCTTATTTTTTTAAAATTTTTGTTCAGCTGATGAAGATTTGTACTGTATTTAGATACAGTGTCTTGGCTTTGCCACCAGCTATCTGTGTAACTATGGACAGTTTACTTGCTGTGTCAGTTTGGGCTCTCTAAGAAGCAGACACTGAGATGGGCCAAAGATTTGTTGTGGGAAAATGTCTTTGACGGGTTAGTAATGAGGAGCAGGAGGAGGTAGAGGAGCAAAGTGCGCATCAGATACGTTAAGGATGAGAGGAAGGAGGACTGAGTGGAAGGAACCTCAGCTCGCAGCTCAGTTGTAAGCAAAGCTCGCCTGTGAGAGTGCCTGCACTGGGCAGCCCTGGTGCAGCTCCAGGCCCCCTGCTGTGCTCCATCATGGACTGGAGACAACCCACAGAGAGCATGGCACTGGGGCATGAGTGCTGAGGTGGCTGGAGGCTGTCAGCCAACGACTCCCGTGCAGCAAGTCCTCTTGCAGCAAGAGCTGAGGGGAGAACCTCCATGGCCACACAGACTCCAAGTCTCATTTAGAAACTTCTGCTATTTTTAAAGTGGAGGTGAAATTCAAATAACATGAAATTAACCATTTAAAAGTATATAATTCAGTGACATTTTAGTACATTTGCAACACGTGTACAACCATCAGCTCTAGCTACTCCCAAAACATTTTCTTCATCCACAAATGAAATCCTATTTCCAGGAAGCAGATACACACTGTTTCCCCCTCCCTCAGCCCCTGGCAATCACAAATGTACTTTCTGTCTTTACGGCTTTACATATAATAGATATTGCATATAAATGGTATAATACAGCATGTGGTGTTTTGTAACTGGTTTCTTTCACTTGGCACAATGTTCTTGATATTCATTCTTATTGTGTTCATTTGTTATCAGTCCTTTGTTCCTTTTTCTGGTTGAATAACATTCTGTTATATGGTTACATCACACTTTGTTTATCCATTCATTCGTTGGTGACCACTTGGGTTGTTCCACCTTTTAGCTAGCGTGAGTAATGCCATTATAAACATTTGTGTAGGTATCCCCCAAAATATTTGTTTGGGTACCCATTTTTAATTCATTTGGGTATACACCTATGAGTGGAATTGCTGGGTCAAACAGCAACTGTATGTTTAACATTGTTAGGAGCCACTAAACTGTTTTCTATAGTTCATAAGCCTCATTATTCATATCTGTAACATGGGGTACACAAAAGATCCCACCTCCTAAGGTTGTGGAGAGGCCAAACGAGAAAACACTGAGCACAGAACACTGAGCACAGTGGCAGGAGCAGGCAGGATAAATGCCTTATAAACGGTCTATTATTTGTAATGGATACAACATATTTACCCAAGAGATTGACTTATTTACAGAAAAAAAAAAAAAAAAAAAAATGTAATAGCTTCATTTTGTTTTCTTTCCTAAAGAGTGAAGGTATGAAGCTAAGAATATTCTTTATTCTTAAAAGAGAGATGAGCCATACTTCAACTTGGCTCACTGGGGTCTGTGAAAGTAAAGAGCCCTCAGGATTAAAAGCGTGATCACTGATCTATATTTCTGTCTTTGTGCCAGTACCATACTGTCTTGATGACTGTGGCTTTGTAGTAGAGCCTGAAGTCAGGCAGGTTGATTCCTCCAGTTCCATTCTTCTTTCTCAAGACTGCTTTGGCTATTCGAGGTTTTTTGTATTTCCATACAAATCTTGAAATTATTTGTTCTAGTTCTGTGAAAAACACCGCTGGTAGCTTAATAGGGATTGCACTGAATCTGTAGATTGCTTTGGAAGTAAGCCAGAAAGAAAAACACCAATACAGTATACTAACACACATATATGGAATTTAGAAAGATGGTAATGATGACCCTGTATGCGAGACAGCAAAAGAGACACAGATGTATAGAATGGACTTTTGGACTCTGAGGGAGAGGGCGAGGGTGGGATAAGTTGGGAGAATGGCATTGAAACATGTATACTATCACGTAAGAAACGAAGTGCCAATCTATGTTCGATACAAGATACAGGATGCTTGGGGCTGGTGCATGGGGATGATCCAGAGAGATGATATGGGGTGGAAGGTGAGAGGGGGTTTCAGGATTGGGAGCTCGTATACACCCGTGGCAGAATCATGTCAATGTATGGCAAAACCAATACAGTATTGTAAAGTAAAATAAAAAAATAAAAAATAATGGAGAGATATACCATAAAAAAAAAAGCGTGATCACATCCTGTGACTAAGGGGTTCTATTAAGGATGCGTTTGTGGGCCTTTCTCTCACTAGAGACCACACTCTCTGCAGATGATTCCCTCCTGACAGAGCCGTCCTTGAAATATCATTCTGGTTTCTCATGCTAGTAACTGCCTCTCACAACTTATCAAATTTGGGCAAGCCCTTACCGACTGTCATTTTGACACCTGTTTTTTAAGGGGGAAGAGGAAAGGAAATGTTAGGGGATTAAAAAAAAAATCAGACACCACTCAGGAAGGGAAAGAAAAGAAACAAAATGAATTGTCCTACAAACAGTTTGGGAAGAGCAGGGGGAGAGAGTCTCTGGTGGTGAGATTTCTCAGTGACCAGGGAGCTTACTGAGGAATGCGGTCTAATTCTTTGTCTGTAAGTATTTGAAATACTGAAAGCAATACTGAAAGCATCTGCCTTGTTCCCCTCATAGAACACTTGCCTTTGCCAGTGATTACTGATACTGTAACAGTGTAAGTGATGACCACTCTGATGGACAGCTTTCCTTTCTCTCTTTCTATTTTTGTTGATTTCTTTTCTGATGGAGTTGTTTGTATCCCAACCAATGTTGGCATTCAGAAGGAGTTTCATGAACAGTGCTTGGATAAACTTTCCATGGCTGTCATCTCTGACAGACTGTTTAGGAATCCATGGTCTCTAGTATTGGACTAAGTGTGTTTGAATCCTGGGACCACCACCTAGGAGTTCTATGATTTGGGGGCACTTTACCTGTTGTACAAATGAAGATAATATTAATCATTATCCCCAGAGATTGGTTTTAGGAATAAATGAGATACTTCTTGTGATATGCTTGAAAAATCTAACATACAAGTTAGATTAGTAGATGTTAGCTAGCGTTATTGTCTGTAGATGTTAGCTAGTATTATTGTCTGTAGATGTTAGCTAGCATTATTGTCTGTTGGCTCTTATGGATTTGTTTTTACTCATTCAAGTCTTCTCTCTCCCAGTAAAAATCTTGATTCTTGAAAACAGACTGTGGTTTAGAGATATTCATTGCCTATTGATACATAACAACACACACACACACTTGCAAATCCTATTTGATTAATGGCTCTAATGCTAAAACTGTGCCATGGAAAATGGTGAAACCCAGATTTTTCATAAGACAAAAAGTCAGCAAAAAGATATAGAGAGATAAAAACAGGAGTGCTTGGGCAAGCACACTTAATGCTTCTGTAGAGTAATCTGCATAAGGGTAGGGTCATGTCCTCCACACTAAGAATGGTGCCTGGTCCAGAGGAGGCATTTCATAAATTCTGAATGAATAGATGAATAACATGATTGCACAAAGAAATTCCAGAAATTCTGCTGATGTTCAAGTCTCACAAGGCTTTATTGTTGCTCAGTTGCTAAGTTGTATCTGACTCTGGAGTGCAGCACGACCCCATGGACTGCAGCACACCATGATTCCCTGTCCTCTACCATCTCCCAGAGTTTCCTCAAACTCATGTCCATTGAGTCGGTGATGCCATCAATCATCTCATCCTCTGTCATCCTCTTCTCCTTCTGCCTTCAATCTTTCACAAAACTTTAAGGTATAAGTATCCCTATATTGGACTTCCCTGGTGGCTCAGAGGTTAAAGTGTCTGCCTGCAATGCAGGAGACCTCGGTTCGATCCCTGGGTTGGGAAGATTCCCCTGGAGAAGGAAATGGCAACCCACTCCATTATTCTTGCCTGGAGAATCCCATGGATGGAGAAACCTGTTGGGCTACATTCCACGGGGTCACAAAGAGTCGGACATGACTGAGTGACTTCACTTCACTTCATCCCTATATTTGTTAAGAATTGAGTTTGGCTGCAAGCTGGTGAGACTTACCTGACTATAATGATGTCAACAATGAAGGCTTAATGTCATCAGGAGTCCAATTGTCACTGGCTATAGTTTATGAACTCATAGTTCAGGACTAAGATTTCTGCAGTCCTTTGTGCTTTTCTTTGTGGTCCTGAGATGGTTGCTGTAGTCCAGCATCAGGCCCTTGTTATACATGAAAAGGATAAAGAACAAGAGTAGTTTTCCCACCTGAGGACTGTCCTTGAAAACTTGATCTTCAAGGACTTCTCCTTACCCACCACTGGCCACCACCGTCTGCAAGCAAATGGGAGAACAGAGGGCTCCTCCTTCTCCTTTTCTTCTCATTCTTCTTCTCTTTTTTCTCTTCTTTTCTTTTCCTGCTTTCATCCTATTCCTGTTCTTGTTCTTGGATTTTCCCTCCCTTTTCTCCTCCCTGCCTGTGTTCATTGTTGCCTCCAATAACTATGGTTCTTTTGCTAAGGAGCAGGGTGACACTGGTTGTGGGACAGGTATTAATCATCTCTGCCATTGTCCCCACTTTGTAGGTGTAGGTGGGAAACAGAGACTCCACCCTGTAGAGCTCCTTATTATTCTTCCTGTAATTCTAAGGATTTTTTTTTCATCACATCACATAATGATCTCTTTGTAAACTCCAGAACAAAACCCTATTGCTTGTGGTTCTCTGAGCCATCAGTGGCTTACAAGAGCTGTAGATTGTGCAAGTGATTGTGTGTCCCTCTTTGCTTATACTCACTGCTAAAAAGGTCTAGGAATTGTGGAGATCTATCTAAAATAACTGTTAGGGAATATTCTACTCTTGCTTCATTTTCCTTCCCTCAAACCACCTTGCTGTGCTACATGTATTTCTTTAAGACAGCTGGAGCTACTTTGAAGACAAAAGGGTACAAATGAATAATAACATACATATAATTAGATATGTTAGTGCATAAAATGGAGGATCTGAGAGTTTGTGTAATAAGCTTATGTTAGAGATGAGCCAAGAGTCCACTCTATCTTCCTGACTCCGAAATCTGTCCTGTTTTAAATATCTTGGCCCAATTTATTTATTTATTTTTATCTTACTTTTTGGCCACTCAGCATGTGAGAGCTTAGTTCCCTGACCAGGGAGCTCACCCATGCTTCCTGCAGTGGAAGCATGGAGTCTTAACCACTGGATCTCCAGGAAAGTCCCTTCTGTAGGAGTTCTTAATCCTGGCTGCACATTGGAATCTTCTGGGAACTTTAAAAAACCTCAGGACTTAGGTCACATTCCAGACAAGTTAAAAAATCAGAATCTCTGGAGCTTAAACCTAGATATCAGTGTTTTTAAAAATCTCCCCAGATGATTTTAATGCCGATCTAAGGTTGAGGATCACTACTCTTCAACTTCACTTAAGCAAAATAAATGAAGTGTAGGGTTCTCTAAAGAGAGTACTCTTAGAAAAATTATTTTAACTTATCCCAGTGGTTTTCTCATCCACTTCATTTTCTCCTAGTGGAGTCACCAATATGTAAAATAGATGAAAACAGAGCTTCCTTTACCAAAGAAGAAGGTGCTGGTGGGGGAGCCTGCTTGCCATATATCACCCCTTCCTTAGGCCACCCATTCCTTGCAGATGGCCCTTATGCCCACCCACGGGACAATGACCAACCTATTTCAGTACATCCCATAGAGTAGCTTTTTAAACTATCCAACAGACAATCTGACCATTACAATAATATGCATGGTTGGGAAAAGTCTCAGCTCAGTGGGTGATGGAGGGCCATCTTGTCTTCCTGTGCTGCTAAGCTTCAATTTCCACCACTTTACCTATGGCTGATAAGAGGACAATTTGCTAAAAGGAGCATCAGGATGAGTGGTAGAAACATATAAGTATTGTGAAGTTTATGCTTTCTCTCTGCTCATGTTGCCTTCTGTGTGTGTGTGTGTGTGTGTGTGTGTGTGTATGTGTATGTGTATCTTCATCCCTGTACCTCCAGAGATGTAACTAACCATGTGGACTCATAAAGCAGATCACACAAACGCAAATGCTTACAGAGACCAGGCAGAAAACTGAGTTTTCACATTTAGGTAGATCCCATAGAGAAAAGGAGTACATATGTCCTTCCAGAAAGCATTTATATATATATATATATATATATATATATAAATCTAAACATTGCATTGGCAAACAGACAGATACATACACATATTTTCTGGGCATAAGTAATTTTGCTAAGGTTCCTGGCAAGGTGAAATTTATTTTATTTTACTTAACTTTAGATTATAGCTATAAGGGCTATGAATTGCTTTGTTAGGTGAACCCAGTCAGTGAATTTGGAGAATCATTTTATTTTCAGAAGACTTAGTTTTGCAACTGTGAGATGAGTGTGGACACAATGAGTCCTGATCAAGACTACCTCCTCCTAATGCAGATTTGATCAGACAAGTGTGGGGCAGCAAGTTTGCATAGGGGCCAAGGTATCTCCTAGAAAAACAGATTGCAACTAGAATCTCTTTGACGGATTGAGTTGGTCATAACTGATTGGCAGAAAAGAACCCCACGGCCCTCAAAGGGACCATCTTTTCCACAAGTAAAGAGGATGGATGAGTGATGGGAATCATCTGATGCCTAAATGTTGCCTTGTGACTGACAAGATCTTGCATTTATCTCTCTGCTACTTAGAAGAAGAACCTACCCACCCCACAGATGAGTGAATCCCTCTAAACTGAAGATGGTGGTAGAGAGCCTCCAGAGGAGACCCCCAGACTCATTGATGGTATAGGCAAACGGATATTTGAATAGTTGATTGGATCTGTGAAGATATTTATTCCTTGAAATTGGGGAAGCAAGACGCAGGGTATTGTCTCTGACTCATTGCAAACCATGTATTGTAGCAGCCAGGCTCTTCTGTAGATGTGATTCTCCAGGCAAGAATTCTGGAGTGTGTCGCCATGTACTCCTACAGAAGATCTGCCCCACCCAGGGATTGAACCCAGGTCTCCCACATTGCTGGTAGATTCTTTATCATCTGAGCCACCAGGGAAGTTCACCAGAATAAAGATTTTCCAGGCAAGAATACTGGAGTGGGTTGCCATTTCCTTCTCCAATGCATGAAAGTGAAAAGTGAAAGGGAAGTCGCTCAGTCGTGTCTGACCCTCAGCGACCCCATGGACTGCAGCCCACCAGGCTCCTCCGTCCATGGGATTTTCCAGGCAAGAGTACTGGAGTGGGGTGCCATTGCCTTCTCCGACCAGAATAAAGAGTCTTCGTGAAATGAGCAGTACATTCCAAATATACTTCCTTTCAACAAACCATGCCACAGGTGGCCTAGGAACTGCTAAGTTAGTCTGAGTTCCCGTCATCTCTGAACTTGAAGCTCAGTTGTGTGAAGAAGGGGATGAGGATGGAGCTGACAACATGGTGATGTGTGGGTAGAGTTTAGCAGAGCAGATAAAATCAATTCTTTAAAAATTGCATCTCAAGGTAGAATGGAAACTGCCGTAGAGTCATATTCACGATGCGCCACAGTGATCAGTGGAAGAGGAGAGCCCATGTGGTTGGACACAATTTCCCAGTATTAAAAAGAGATGAAATGTGTTTCATAATGGAAACCTGGCAGGGAGGGCTGCAGAGTTAAGGAGATAAAGCGAGGCATGGAGGAATCCCAGTGGACAGTGCAGAAATGAGTCAGCAAGCTGTGAATGTCTGAGGCATTAATAAATCACACTTGATAGATATTTTCCTTCCTGAGTTTGGAGTCAACTGAGGAGGAAATGCAGGAGTCAGAAAAATTGTGAGCATGGGATCAGCTTTGTGGCTGATAAAGGAGATTGGAGGTGCAGCTTGGGTGTCTGTGCCTCCGCTGAATTCCTAAGACTTACTTTTACTGATTACAGTTCCCCACTGAGTGAAAGGCAAGGGCAGTCATCCCTGTCTTCCTCTGCTCACTAGGGTCGGGTTTCTTATAGAAGTGCGGCTTAAAGAAAGATGGTTCTGAAAAACAGGACAGGAAGGGCTAAGACACACTTGCCTTGTGTCTTTGCCCACTTGTATGAATCCCCTGTCTGTCCTTCTGGTGGATCCATAAGAATATAGACAAGAGTCCAGCATTTTCACTCTAACTGAATTTCTCTCATAAGAATATAAGGACAGGAGAACGGAGGTTCTCTTCCAACACTTTTACAAACTTCTCACCCCCAAACAAAACAAAGAAGCATCAGAAATTCATTACTTGTCATTCAAGAGTGCCCCCCCTCCTTTTCTTTCTCATTTTCACTAAAGTGGATTTTTGCTATTTATCTGTGGTCCATTATGGCATATTCTAAAATCTCCATTTTCTACAATGACAATATTTGAATAGGTAACTTGGTTTCTCTGAAATTCCATGTCTGTAGGTGTTTTGGAATTTCTAGAAGCACAAGGCAAGTAATATGGCTTTTCAGCTCACACTAAAGTTTTATCTCTCACTTGAGGATCATTTCTTTCAAAGAAAGAAAGGTTTTATCACTCACTGGAGTAACTATGTACACAAGATGAATAGAGAATAGTGAACCTGTGTTGAGATGCTGATGTTGGCCAGTTAGCCAGACTCATCTGCCAAAGAGTCAAAGCGGACAATCCAGATTTGTGTAAAAAGCATCTTCAGCTCATTCCTGAATATTTGAAACTTCAGTGAAGTCTAAGAATTCCCAGAGCCCGGGTCCTAGCATTTACTTCTATGTATTACAAATGAGTGTTTGTGTCTCTTCCTTCTTAACCATACCTCGAGTCCTATGTCTTTCTTTAAAAAAAAAAAAAAAAATTAAGTCTTCAATACTGTGCTCATTATATGCACTGAAAAATACTTGTCAAAGAGATGAATGGAGTGACTTATCAGAGCAGCATATCTTGTGCTCGTCTCATGTCACAATTCTGGGACCAGGTCATCTGAGGAGATGCCCACGTGGCAGCGCAGCATCCGGGCTCTAGGCCAGAGTGCACTTATTGTCTATCTGCAGGGCATGGAGTGCTCACATGTGAGTTCATGGACGGGGACAGTTCTATCATCTGTGTTTTCAAGTATCAATGAAGTTTGCCACGTTGTACTTACTGCCTGTTAACATGACTGGGCTGTTGACTTCCTGTAGTGATTTTATCACTCAGGAGCCTAAACCTCTGAAGAGTCTTGAGTTATTATTACAGTGAGAATCAGAAAGGGTTGTGATAGGAAAAATATGTCTTACGGTTTTCCTTGTCAGGATCTTAGAAAAAAAACTGACTGCATTCTGTAGGGATTCCCACTGACTCCCTTTACTTTTCAGGGTAGATTTGGCTAGAATGGGGCTCTGGGGCTGGGACAGAGGGAGAGTGTTTCACTGAGTATTGGAGGATGCCAAAACCTCAGTCAGAAAATTAAGTCTCTATTGTGCCCTAGCGTGGCTCCTAGTCAGTGGCTGACAACTGGAATGCATGCTCTCATGGTTCTGGAAATCAGATGTCTAAAATCAGGATGCTGGCAGGTTTTATTCCTTTTGGAAATACTGAGGGAGAATCTAGTCTCTGCTTTTTTCCTACCTTCTGAGAGTTGCTGGGAATCTTGGCATTGCTTGGTTTGTAGACACATTACTTCTATCTTTGCCTCCATCGTTAAGCAGAACTCTCCCTGAGTGTCTGTGTTCAGGTTTCTCTCTTCTTACAAGGATGTCAGTCACTGGTTAGGGCCACCCTAATCCAGCACAGCCTCCTCTTTCCTTGATTTCACCTACAAAAATCTTGCTTCCAAATAAGGTCACATTCTGAGGTTCATGTTGGATACCAGTATTTGGAAGACCCCCTTTCTACACCTTTCAACAGAGCTTTGGAAGCTAAAAGGGAATTCCACCAAAACAATGGGGTCCAGAGTCCAGCAGGGGGCCATGTGATAAAGCAGCAGGAAGCCTAAGCCAGGGAGAAGAGAGTAAGTGCAGCACCTAAAGAGGGGGCGGGTCAGGGCACAGATCTTTTGATCATCTTGAATGGGCCTGTTCTTTATTCTTCGCTTTGGTCGATGCATCTGGTCCCTCCAGCCTTCATGGTGTCCCTGGACTGCACTGCTTTAACACAGATGCAAAATTAAGCCTGTTTTTACTTCCCAGAGATCTTCCCTGTAGCTCAGACTGTAAAGAATCTGCTTGCATGTGCAGGAGATTTGTGTTCGATTCCTGGGTTGGGAAGATCCCTTGGAGAAAGGACTGGCCGTCCACTCCAGTATTCTTGCCTGGAGAATCCCATGGACAGAGGGGCCTGGCAGACTACAGTCTGTAGGGTCGCAAAGGGTTGGACATGACTGAGCGACTGACAGTACTGCTGCTGCTGCTGCTGAGTCGCTTCAGTCGTGTCCGACTCTGTGCGACCCCATAGACGGCAGCCCACCAGGCTCCCCGGTCCCTGGGGTTCTTCAGGCAAGAACACCGGAGTGGGTTGCCATTTCCTTCTCCAATGCATGAGAGTGAAAAGTCAAAGTGAAGTCGCTCAGTCGCGTCTGACTCTTAGCGACCCCATGGACTGCAGCCCACCAGGCTCCTCCATCCACGGGATTCTCCAGGCAAGAGTACTGGAGTGGGCTGCCATTGCCTTCTCCATTACCCTCTCTGCTGCTGCTGCTGCTAGGTCGCTTCAGTCGTGTCCGATCCGGTGCGACCCCATAGACAATACTACTGCTACTCCTTGTTTCCCAGAAAAGTTCACTTACATAAAATTATGGGTGATCAGCACTAAACCCCGAGCTTCCCAGGTGGCGCTAGTGGTAAAGAATCCACCTGCCAAAGCAGGAGACACAGGAGACACACACTGGATCCCTGGGTCAGGTAGATCCCCTGAAATAGAAAATGGCAACCCACTGCAGTATTCTTGCCTAGAGAATTCCAAGGACAGAAGAGCCTGGCTGCAGTCCACGGGGCTGCTGAGGAGTTGCATATGGCTGAGCGACTGAACACACACACACACAACATTAAACCATACTGAAGATTTCACGGGGGAGGGCACGCACCATGTACCACTTGGCAAACAATTTGAAATTCACAGCTAACATTTTTGTTTTCCTTGTAAAACATTGTTATTGACAGTTTCTGTTTCTTGCCTTTTTCTCAACTTGTAACAACTGCCTTCTCCCTCCAGCTTCTGCTCCAAATGCACACACACACATGTATTCATCTAAATAAGCTCTAGAACAAAACCTCTGTTTTCATCATCATCTAACATTTTCAGAAGACAATCTGGATTAGTAAAAGCAAACACTGTTTTGCTTTGTTGTGCCCCTAACCTAGGTAGGAAACTACTTTAATGGCAAGAACAATTATGCTCATTCTCATGTCCTTTTCAGCACCTAGCATGGTGTTTCCCATATATTATGTCCATAATAACTGCTGTCTAATAATGGCACTATTAATGCACAAGCCTGTACTTTTATCTTTTCATTAAAAATTTGCTATGGTGCTGTATGGGCATCAGTTTATTGATCTTATTTAAGTGCCAAATTTCTAAAGATGTTGGGAAGTGGAGAAATAATTTTTAAAAAGTCACTTATTCTCCCTCATGAGCAAGTTTCTAAATATATTTGCATTTGTTCTAAGAGAGAATTATCCAGCCCTCCAGAAGGAAATGGCAACCCACTCCAGTGTTCTTGCCTGGAGAGTCCCAGGGACGGGGGAGCCTGGTGGGCTGCCGTCTATGGGGTCGCGCAGAGTCGGACACAACTGAAGTGACTTAGCAGCAAATATTTATTAAATGACAAGTTGGTGAATGTTAGAAAATTCAAAAAAATAGGAGCTAGAAGTTTCTTGCACAAGCTTACATTATAATGGGGATTATTTTTGTGCATGTAGAAAGAATATGAATCCTTGTGGTTTGCTGTGATAGAACCGACATTCAAATTCTCTGCCACTAAATGGTTACTTCATTTTGATGTGTATGAGACTCAGTTTCCTCATCTATAAAATGGGGATGAAATAGTATACAATAGAATTGTTGGGAAGATAAAGTAAGATAATGTTTCCTATGTACCAATATAGCATGCATTCAATGAATGCTAATTATCATTGTGATTACTGTTTGATATTGATGATGATAATAAGTAGTCTGGGATTTCCAGAGGGTCATTTTTATGTGAGGGATCAAAAAAAGCTACACAGAAGATGGAGTTATTTTATTTTTTTTTGCTGTGTCAGGTCTTAGTTGCAGCATACAGGATTTTCATTGTGGTATTTATTCTTCTCTCTAGTTGAGGCCCCTAGGTCTAATAGTTGCAGTACACAGACTTAGTTGCCCATGGCATATGGTCTCCATAGTTCCCCAACCAGGGATCGGACATGTGTCCCCTGCCTTGGAAGATGAATTCTTAACCACTGGACCACCAGGGAAATCCCAGAAGATGGAGTTTTTGAGCTGGTCTTATAAGAATGGTTAGGATTTACAAAACCTGAATTAAGATATTCCTTGAAGGGTTGGTGGTAACAGTGCTGAAACTCAGAGAAGTCTAGAGGTGGCCTCAGACCAAACAGTGGGAAGAAAAGAGTATTAGAGAAAAAGCAGCTCTTCTCAAATGATGAGAGTAAAGTTCTGTGGTCACACAATTGCATCTCGTTTCCAATCTCCCCACCTCCCAGGTCATATTGCAGTCATTAGTGATGTATTTCACATTCTCTAGGTGCAATCACCTGTTAGATATAAAATGGTAGAAAGTGTGAGGCTCTAAACTAGTTGGCCACCTCTAATTAAATAGTCCTAGAGCTTGTTGTGTTTCCTGTGAGCTGTTGCAAGCACAGATTTGACTCCCTTCTAAAAGTTCTGATTAAAAGGAAGCAAACTTCCAAAATTAGACTCGTAATTAAAATTTGACTTTGATCAGTAGCTGCTGAGAGGGTCATTAAGAGCCATGAATGTGCTGACACAGGGGGTTGTTGGGCGGATGAGGTGAGGAGGGAACCAGAGAGATTAGAAACAAATAAAAAATTGTTCAGAAGCATTATCGAATTGCAAATATCAATTATTATGGGTCTATGGATGAGCGATTATTACATTAAAAACATTCTTGGCAGACAGCCCGTACGGGCGTAGAAAGCTGCGACTCCATCAGAGCTTGGCTTTAATTTGATTTTTGCAAACATGTTTTTGGTTTCTTTTCCTTTGATTGGTTTCAGAGAACGCTGGACAACAGCTGGGTAGAAGCTGCATCTAACTCTCCATAAAACTTGTTGTAAGATGATTTCTACCTCCTACAAAGCTAGGAGCATGTCATCTCTGAAGAAGTTGCATGAGGGAGGGAGGATGGGGAGACTGATGGAGGTGGAGGGGTTCTCACACTGAATGTGGAAGAAATGAAGCTGTGTTTTCCAGAACCAAGGAGCGGTGATCAGGAGGGACAGATGAAGGAGCTCAGGGCTTGCTTTTGTTTCCTTGATTAAGAGTAATGACTCACTGGCGTGAACGATGAGGGGCGATGTGGCAAAACAACGCAAGAAAGATAGTGGCTTTAGCCCTCTGTGAGCCAGCTGTGTGTTGTGGCTGCCAAAAAGACTAATATGATCATAGGCTGCAATTATAGAGGATAGAAGAAAACGATCATTCCCCTTTTTCCACACACCTGGTGTGACACATTCACTTTTAAGTGTATGGCATGCCCCCTCATCTGCCTCGTGTATTCCTATTCATCTTTCCAAAGTCAGCTCAAGGTCACCTCTTGTCTTCTAGGACACTTTTCTTGACCCCACGCTCACCAGATTTAATCACTGCCATCTTGTGCAGGCTCAGTTGTTCTGTCACATCCATCGTTTTTCATTGCCATATTGTTTATGTGTCCATCTGCCCTGGAGGGCAGCATCAATGCCTAATTGGACTTTTTACCTACAGAACCTGGCACTCAGGAGGGGCTCAGTACGTATTCATGGAATTGAGAGAAACAGAGCACTGGAGCATGTTTGGTGAAGATCGAGTAGAATGGTAGAGGGACTTGAAGTCATACTGAACCCAACTGAAGTCAGGCCAAGCTAAGTTAGCAAGCTGAGGCAGTGGGCTTCTTCCTTATAGGGGAGAAGCGGCTCATCTCCTCATAGGAAGTGCCACGGAAAGGGTCTGTGAACTAACTGGGAAGAGAGGCTCTAGGGGAATCCAGAAGCTACTCTTCACCTTGTTTCAAGAGGAAGAATGAGAAAGCTACATGTAAAGGGGTAAAGCAACTGTGTCTTGCAAAAAAAGAAGTTACAAGTTTTCTTCCTTCTTCCCAGCCATTTGGCACCATGTCTCCATGTGTTTTCAAAAGAATTCCGGTATCCAAACATATTGCTGAATTTATGCCAGAAATGGGAGCATTTTCTTGAGTCTTAGAAAACGATGCCAATGACTGAAGCTCCAAGGATGATGAAGGCCAGAAACATCGCATCATATATAATGAAAGTCAGAGTATAAATTGATTAAAGAAATTTGAGATACCTTGGTCATCAAGAGTGAAAAAAGAGAGAAAAAAAAGATGTGCAGAACAGTTAAATTTTGTGGTGTGGGGAATTCTAGTTTCCACTCACCATATGCAAACTCATTGGTTATTGTGTTTATAGTTTTAGAGTTCTTCCTGTACAACCTTTACAAACCATTGCAAAAGTGCTGGAATAAACATCAGAAAGCATTTATAGTCTCGTATTTCAGATATTTTTCAGGAATATCTGACAGTGGGGGAGAAAAACGAAAACGAGAAGGGAAAGAAAACTTATGACACATAGCAGAAGTTGAAAAAAGGTGAGCTGGACTCTTAAAAAGTCATATAAGGAAATAAAAATACTTGAAGAACATGCTCACGAGTCACTTATAGAAAGGGCTGTGATATTAAAGAGGGAGCATGCCTGTATATGGGCCTCCCTGGTCGCTCAGCTGTAAAGAATCCACCTGCAATGCAAAAGGCATAGGAGACATGGGTTCTGTCCCTGGGTCAGGAAGATCCCCTGGAGGAGGAAATGGTAACCCACTCCAGTATTCTTGCCTGGAGAATCCCGTGGACACAGGGGCCTGGTGGCTGCAGTCCATGGGGTCACAGAGTCAGATATGACTGAAGTGACTGAGCATGCACACACATGCCTGTCTACATTTCTCCAGGTGAATAAATACAAGACCGATAGCATAGCCAATAATACTTTTGGTTAAAAATAATACAAATCAACTTCAGTTTTAGGCAAAAATCAAATTTATTAGAGACTGTTGTGTGCTCACTGATCTGAAATTTAAGTTGAAGAATTTGGTCTTTCAGGGAACCAGGGTTTTCAAGGTACTACCATTAGGATATATTAGTTCCAACTATTTTTATTTCCTACCCCCTTATGCTCAGAATTTAAATTCATGGAAGATAGATATGGATCACATGAGCATTTCTCGGTTAGTGAAGAAGAGGACACCTCAACTGATGGTACCATTAAGACAGCATTAAAAAAGGAAGACCCTGGAGAAGGAAACGGCAGCTCACTCCAGTATTCCTTCCTGGAGAATTCCATGGACAGAGCAGCCTGGAAGGCTACAATCCGTAATGTCTCAAAGAGTCTGACATGCTGAAGTGACTCAGTGCCAAACAAGGAAGACCAATATCCCAAAGGAAAACCAAAGGTATCTCCTTCAGAAAAGGAAATACAAGATGCAGAGCTAAAATATTAGTCATCTGCTGCAAATTCATAGACTGTTCCAGAAATTCTTTTTGACTCAAGGCACGTGGCTGGAGGTTGAATGACTATTTGTCAATCATATTGTAGGAAGAATAATTCAGTAAGTAATTGGATGATATAGCCTCCTCTCTATCCCCTGAAAGTTTACATCTCTGTGATTTTTGGAAAAAGGAACAAATCACAAGACTCCCTTTAGGAGGAATAACAAAACCATCATTACTATTCCTATTCACAAGTTTATGTGCAAATATCTGGGATCAACCTGTATATACACAAACAAAAATACATCTATAAGCAACCCACAGTGCAAACAGATTGTAATTAAAGAACCAGACTAATGCAACATTTTCCCACTTACAACTCTTCCCCACTGCTTGCATTCTTTAAGCCTTCTGTTATCAGGCAATTTAGTTATACACAATAAATATATACACATGCATGAAGACATTTAAATATATTTTTCCAAATGTAAATTAAGGATCTTTATCCAACTGCTCTGAGTTTTGAGTCTGGTTTATAGTAGCTAAAAAATATAGCTGAAAACAATTTCCCTAGATAAGGTCATTTCTTCTCATTTGAGAAGTACTAGAAAGGCTATAATAGGATTCTTTTAAGTTTTGAGATATTTGGGTTCAGTTACTTGACAGGTATTAATGATGGTTTCTATTCTGATTATATTACAAGATCATAGATATCTCAAGGTGGAGGACATGTTGAGACATCCTCCTATATAAGTCTCTAGGACACCAAGAAAATTACTTTAGTTGAAATGGAGAGACACGTAAAATTTTGAGAGCTGGGCTCCACTCACAGAAAGACAGAGAGCAAAATATGCTCTGAAAAAATATCCCTCCTATTTCAAGTTGTAAGGAGCAATCTTAGACATGTAACCCAGGTCTCTGAAATGTAACATCTTCAGAGGCCTTTTAAGATCAAGATATTGAAGAGGGTTCTCAACTTACCTGCAGAATTTACCTAAAGAATATTTTAAGCTGTCCTTAGTAACAACAATTTACTAAGACAATGCTTCTCAGTGGAGGGGAAAGGGAATGCTTGGGGCATCAGAATCTTGGGGATTCAGGAGAGTATGTTATAGCCTCCATAGGATCTTGATGTAACTCCCTCACTATACCTCTTCACTCCCACGTTGAGACTAAATGGTTTAGGGGGAAAATGATGGATGTTTGAAATTGAGATAGTTCCTGAAGCTGCAGTTTGCTAACTCTGACTGGCTTACCACTAGGGAGAAAAACTGGACTAAGATAGCTTCATATTCTTCTGCTAGTCTTCAAAGAGTTGAGAGAAACAAATGAACTAATCATTATAATCTGCATACACATGACTAGAACATGCCCTTTTATCCCCATCATCAACTTGATTTCCTCAGCTATCTCTGAGGAATTTCTGTCTCACTATTGAGAAATGGAATATTTCCTGCCATATTAGTGAACAGGGATGTCACAGTCATCATTGATTGCAGCCACCAGGGATGATGAGCTCATGAGCCCTGACGGAACTCAGGAAGGGAAAGAATCCCTCCATCTAACAGCCATCAGACTGTAGCCACTCTCTATGGTGAGCCCCAAGGAAACTCAGGATGTGAAAAACCAGGATAGTGGCCCCAGATAGCTGAGGTGCATATCAACGGAATGATTTCAGTAAGCTCAGACTCTTGCATCTTTCCATACAAAGAAAAATGCTAAATTCTTTAACTTAGGTTATCTAGTTTTCTTTAGGTAACAATAACTTTTGCCCTTTCTTGAAAAACTTCTATATAACTTGGCTCTTTCCCTCCTCGTACCTCCTCAGAGCAGTTCTCTCAGGGTTACCTGAGATGCTGCTTCCCAGGCTTGAAGTCCTAAACATAACTCAGTTAAAACATAACTCTCTCCCTCTCCTTCTCCCTCAAAGTCCAGGGTGGGATGATTTGGGAGAATAGCATTGAAATATGTATACTATCATGTAAGAAATGAATTGCCAGTCTATGTTCAATGCAGGATGCAGGATGCTTGGGGCTGGTGTATGGGGATGATCTGGAGGGATGATGTGGGGTGGGAGGCGGGAGGGGGGTTCATGTTTGGGAGTTCGTGTAAAAAAATAAATAAATACAAAAAAAAACACATAACTCTCAACTTTTAGATTGCAAACACTTTTTAAATCTACATCATAATAACATATATTTTAAGTTAAACTTTGACCTCTATTGGTAAGAAATTGTACATCTAACCTTTATATCCTTGTGTAGGAGAGGGCAAAACTTCTTTTCTCTTTACCCCATCTTAGGTTCATTGGCTGGGGCCTGGTAAATTAAATTGTCAGAAGACAGAATAACAGGAGAAAAATAAACAGAAGATTTTTTTTTTAACACATAGGTCACACATACATGTCACACATACTCAGTGATGAGCAATTCAAAGATGGGGGTGGTCATTAGAACTTGAGCTTGTGTAGCATCTTAGCAAATAATAATAACTTTGTACAGCAGTGACAAGACAAAAAATTTCAGGCTTCTAGGGGTGGCACGTTGTGGGTTGGCAAATATATGGGGAAACTAAGGGTAGACAAGGTTTACTTTTAGGGAGATTTGTTTGTGGATTTCTCTGATGCATGTCTTGCTGATAAGGTCCTAGAGTTTTCTCTAGTGATTTAATTCTGTCCTTCCTGTTAGGGTAGAAGAAACATCTTTTAAAACTATGTCCTGCTTTTAAACAAATAGAGGGAGAGCAAAGTGTTTTCTAGTATCTGCTTCTTCTCAGTTGCATTCAACTCAGAATAATCCTCATGTCAAAGTGACATATTTTGGGGTGGTGTATCTTGACACACTTCTCTTGCACTGTTTAGTCTATCTGTGGCCATATAGTTCCATTGTTCTGGTTTTATTTTAGAGCATTGAAGTCTTCCCCTTTTATAGCCCTGATGACTAGCAATAGCTGGATGCCATTTGAGGAGACAGACTGGTTGCCACAACTATTTTCATGCTTCATGACTGTCTGTTTCTAAAAGGAAAATGTTTTCCTAGAGTGCAGCATAAGTTTAGGAATATCAAAGGCAGTCAGATACTCAGCATAATTATAGGTTAGGTTTCCCGACCAGATATTCAAATCATCTTCTTTTCATGGGAGGAGTGTGGTTGATTAAAACATTTGAGGCAGCATCTGACACAAACACTCTGGAGAGCATGTCAAGGAGATCTGGCAGTGGAAAACAGCCCTCTGAAGTCAGGAAGTCAAACTTCATCCAAATAACACCTGGGGAGGGAAAGATGGTTCAGATTTGAGGCCCATGGATATGGATGACTAATCTTTTGTGACAATTTTTCCCCCTAATTCACAGCTGAGACAATGGCTGGATTTAAGACAGGGACCCCTTTTCCCCTCTAGACACAGATGGGTGATGAAGTTTACAACCCATGGCATTGGCAAGATTATTAGAACTTCTGTGTGCTAACTATAACTTCACCTCCCTGCCTCCCGGCCCCCATGAAAGCGTATCCATGAACAAATAAGAAGTGGCATTTTCCTATGGGCTGGTTTCCATGAAGAGTGGTTTTAGATAGTTCACAGATAAGAATCAAATAACACTGACGCACATAGTCGCTTAATCCTATTTAAATTTTCTTTCAATTCTTAGATAACATCAAGGGAAACTACTCAATTTGTTGCCTGTTTCTTTAAATATCTCAGCTTTTACTGTCTCCCTTTTGAACAGATCAAAACCCAACTCTGACAGGCTTCTCAGCTAGCAACAGTCTCTAGTAAGTAACAGGATCTAAGAAAAAATTAACAACACTATCTGGTAATTTTATTCATTTTAAATTTTATTTTCTATTTTGGCAAGTGATACTGGTTTTCCGTTTATAGCAGTGACATAAACTTTCCTTCATAAATAACTTTATTTAAGTAAAAAATAAATCTATTTAAAGAAAAAAGGTTTTAAGTAAATCACAGTAAAGCTATGTCTCATAATGCATAGTAATACAGAAAATTCTGATAGTACTAATTGAATAATGAGAGTTTAGGAAATATTGCTGTAGCAATAATCTTGAGTTGGCCTTAATATTTCTAAAATAAGTTATTTTCAACTGTTAATACTTTGAAGATTATTACTAACGAATTCCTTATGACAGATTGCACAAATACTTAAGATGTTACTGTGTATTATTTCACTCTGGTTTAGAACTGCTGGTTTAAACTTATTACATAGAAAACATAGGATTTTTTGACTATCTCTAGTTTAATATTTTGAAACGCATTTCACATTTATGACCTATGTTTGTGCTCTTAAAAAACACAGTAGCAGCAAGTGATTCTAAAAGGCTCTTCTCAGGGAGATAGCTAGTTTTCTAGTCAATTCTTCCTTTCCCTTGTTCATTGTAACTAAGTTGTATCTGAGAATATGGATGACCAGTTACTTATATTTTTTTCATGTGGCAAAGTTCTTACCCTTGGAATGAAAGCATGCCTCCTCTCTGTTCTCCATCTGCTTCCTGATGGCTGGAAACTGGGTTTGGTAGAAACCCAGCTTCAATCATATGAATAACAAGATGCCTAAGGAAAGATGGAACAGCAAGAGGTAGGAGCCTGGGTGTTTGACCAAGTGGAGCAGAGCAGCTCACCCTACCCAGATCATCCACAATGGAACTACTGTGAGACAGAGGAATAAAGTCCATTAAGCCTCCATATTGCTTCCCAAACCCTTGTCATAGTAACTTAGCTTTTAATCTAATATAATACTCCTCCACCACCCAAACCACTCTCTATTAATATTAGATGTAATTAGTTGGCATAATGAGAAAAGGTGGGGAAGACGTTGTGTCACCTTGTGCCTTTGTCACTAAATTACACTTGATTCTGTCCACACCATCTCCTTCCTTTTAAGACTCAGAATGAAGAAGAGGGTTGTGGAGCAACTATTTAAATACACATTATCACAAACTAATAAGCATCAAATCCTTTGCTTTACTCCTCCCCTAAAGCAGAGATTGACTCTAGGCAGAATAAGTGGAAATGAATTTATTAGAAGGATTTCAAAAAGCTCATAGAACCATGGGGAAACCTGGAAAGTCCAAGTTTCATAAATTAGATGGACTAGAGCTTGGGCACTGGGTTAAGGGCTGGGTTTGGATCACAAGAACTGCTCAGGATTTCTTCCAAGCTGTTGTTCCTTGCTGTGTTTTGCTCAAGATCCAGATTTTTCGGAAAGAGAAAAGTGAAAGTATTAGTTGCTTCATCCTGTACAACTCTTTGTGACCCCAAGGACTGCATGTAGTTTTCCCACCAGGCTCCTCTATGGAATTCCCCAGGCAAGAATAATGGCATGGGTAGCTTTGACCCATCTCAGTTCTTACGATTACTCCTCAAGGCAGGGTGGGATGCCTTCACTGTCATGTGCCGTGGAGGATGGGTCATTCTTCAAAGAAAACTTGAAGCTCCCTTACTCTGCCCTCAGTGTTGTGCTGGAACCAACTTACACTGGCTCATGATAGCTGATGGTACAGCTTGCCCACTCAGTGTTCAGTGGGCATATCCCTGGGAGCTTGAAAACAGCTCTGCTGGTAATATTTACACCATGGAAGCGGGCAAGTGACTCCAAGTCAGACATTAAGTCAGAGAGCCTTTCTCTTCAGAGAGCTGGTTGTTAAACATTTGCATGTTTTCCATTGCCTACACCCTTTCCATCTTTCCACTTGGTATTTTCTATAGTATCCCATATCAGGTAGGCTGGCCTTTCATCAGAATAGAGGGAAATAAGATTTTTCAACTGACTTATGAAAACTAGCTGATGAAAGTACAAATTTTATTTTATAAACATGCAACTAAGTCAACATATTGTATTATTTTATTTGAAAATTAATTTCATCCATGTAGAGCAAACATCTAATTAAAATGAGGTTTGGAGGTGTTATTATATCTTGTACACTTCTGAAAAAGATTCCAGAAAGGCATTCTGTTTCAGTTTGGGAACAAAGACAGCCCTGTTTAGTATCTGAGTAGTCCTTTTTTCATATTTCTTAATTATTTATTATGTGTAAGTATTAAAAAGCAGAGACATTACTTTGCCAACAAAGGTTCATCTAGTCAAGGCTGTGGTTTTTCCAGTGGTCATGTGTGGATGTGAGAGTTGGACTATAAAGAAAGCTGAGCACTGAAGAATTGATGCTTTTGAACTGTAGCATTGGAGAAGACTCTTGAGAGTGCCTTGGATTGCAAGGAGGTCCAACCAGTCCATCCTAAAGGAGATCAGTCCTGGATGTTCATTGGAAGGACTGATATTGAAGCTGAAACTCCAATACTTTGGCCACCTGATGCGAAGAGCTGACTCATTTGAAAAGACCCTGATGCTGGGAAAGATTGAGGGCAGGAGGAGAAGGGGACGACAGAGGATGAGATGGTTGGATGGCATCACTGACATGATGGACATGGGTTTGGGTGGACTTGGGAGTTGGTGATGGACAGGGAGGCCTGGCGTGCTGTGGTTCACAGGGTCACAAAGAGTCAGACATGACTGAGTGACTGAACTGAACTGATAGCCTTCAAGTGAGTAGAATCCAATAGACAATCAATAAATGGAGGGTGAATGAATGAATACCACAATTGCAAGCATCTGAAGGAAATATGGTATATTATACTCCTGTGTTCTTTCAAGGACTTTATCACAGTACTGAGTACATGATTTAATAAATACATACTTGGTTTTTAACTTGGATTTCTCAGGTAGTATAACAAACTGTGGTTAAAAGAGAAAGCTAGCTATTTTGTTAATTGATTTTAATTTCAAGACTACAATGATCAGAATTTTTTATTCCTTTTTTTTCTGGGGGGGGAATGGTATTCATTTCATTTATTCAATAAGTTTGTTTTGAGGACCTATCAGTTGCCTGACTTTTCATTTGTATATTGAGATAGAGTATGTAAAGAATGTATCCCTAGACAAAAATTTGAGGGTATGGTAATTTGTGCATGTGTGTGTTTAATTTTGATTCCAACTTATGAACCATTAGATTAAAAAAAATAAGTCCCAAATAGAAGAAAGTAGCTAACCTGTATCATGTAAACTGTTTGAGCCAAAGGCATATTTCTAAATGCATAATTGTTTCCACATAGCTATTTATTTATTGAGGAAATACATATATGCCACTTGTTATGTGTGAAACACTGTCTATGTAGTTTACAAATATGAACTCAATTCTAATTATTCTGATTTTACAGATATGAAAATCAAGATGTAGTAAAGGTAGGTAATTTATTCAAGATCACATAGGTAGTAACGGGAGACCCAGACTTACACTCAGGTGGTCTAACTCCAAACTCAGAGCTCTTAATTGCACACTGTTTTGTCTCCCTGAGATGATTCTAGGATCTGTAACTGCAGAGAAGGAGATGACCAGAATGAGTGGTGAAGTAGTGATCTTGATCAGAGATGCCTTTAAAATGCATGTATAAGAGCATTTAATGCAGAATTATTCACATTAATCCCAAGTCAGAAAAACACGCTGATGTCTACCAACAATGAAATAAATTAAAAAGGGAAATAAGATGAACAAACAGTGGAGTACTATACAGTAAGGAAAATGAACAGACTATAATCAAGTAGAAAAGTATCACAAATCTAGTACTGAGCAAAAAACTGAGGTATGAAATAATGGTTACATGCTGAATACTCCATTTATATAAAAATAAAAAAATACATAAATGGCAAAAACACTATAAGGCAAAAAGTAATGGATATGGCTACTTTTTAAGAAAAGAGAATAATGGTTAGGAAGGGGTATGCTGCTGCTGTGGCTAAGTCGCTTCAGTTGTATCTGACTCTGTGTGACCCCATAGACGGCAGCCCACCAGGCTCTGCCATCCCTGGGATTCTCCAGGCAAGAACACTGGAGTGGATTGCCATTTCCTTCTCTAATGCATGTAAGTGAAAAGTGAAAGTGAAGTCGCTCAGTCGTGTCTTACTCTTCGTGACCCCATGAACTGCAGCCTACGAGGCTCCTCCATCCATGGGATTGTTCAGGCAAAAGTACTGGAATGGGTTGCCATTACCATCTCTGAGGAAGGGTATAAGTCTTCTAATTTGTTGGCAATCTTCTGTTTTTTGACCAGGGTGATAATCACACAGGTGTGCCCACTTAGTGATAATTCTTTGAACTCTACAAAGTTATGATTTTTACCTCTTTTGTATGTGTGTTATAGTTCGATAATAGATTAAGAAGTATTGACCAGAGGGATAACAGGGAAAAAAAAAAGGCAAAATTGAAGACATAAACAGGGTTGAGTGAAAAACAAGAAAGGGTTAAGAGGTAAATTATTTGTATATAGTATATTTATGAAATCAAATAATTAATCTTGATTGTTTGATTTAGATATTGAGGTTTACAAATGTTTCTACAAAGAACCAGTAAGTACTCAATAACAAATATTTTAGGTTTTGCTGGTCATGTACAGTAGATGCTCTCACTTAATATTTCTCTTCAGTGCCTTAAAAAATGTAAACACCATTCTTAGCCTGCTGGCTATATAAAACAGGTCACTTTGGGTAATTATAATTTTTCCACGCATGACTAATGTACTCACTCTGGTGGAAGACGTTGATAATGGGGGATGGTATGCATGTGTAGGTGCAGGACTATATAGGAAATATCTATACCTTCCCCTCAATTTTGTTGTGAGCCTAAACTGCTCTAAAAAATAAATTCATAATTAAAAAAAAAAAAAAAAACAAGCCACAAAGATTTGGTCCAAGAGCCATAGTTTGTTTACCCCTCAGCAAGTTCATGGTAATACTAAAATGATTAAAATACAGTTTCTGCCCTCCACACTCTATGCATTTATTCACTTGCCACGGTAAATAGATGGGGAAACAGTGGAAACAGTGTCAGACTTTATTTTTCTGGGCTCCAAAATCACTGCAGATGGTGATTGCAGCCATGAAATTAAAAGACGCTTGCTCCTTGGAAGGAAAGTTATGACCAACCTAGACAGCATATTAAAAAGCAGAGACATTACTTTGCCAACAAAGGCCCTTCTAGTCAAGGCAATGGTTTTTCCGGTGGTCATGTGTGGATGTGAAAGTTGGACTATAAAGAAAGCTGAGCACCAAAGAATTGATGCTTTTGAATTGTGGTGTTGGAGAAGACTCTTGAGAGTCCCTTGGACTGCAAGAAGGTCCAACCAGTCCATCCGAAAGGAGATCAGTCCTGGGTATTGGAAGGACTGATGCTGAAGCTGAAAC
>SJYX01011623.1:73840-108051 GCA_006410675.1 Oreotragus oreotragus
GCAAGAAGGTCCAACCAGTCCATCCGAAAGGAGATCAGTCCTGGGTATTGGAAGGACTGATGCTGAAGCTGAAACTCCAGTACTTTGGCCACCTCATGCGAAGAGTTGACTCATTGGAAAAGACTCTGATGCTGGGAGGGATTGGGGGCAGGAGGAGAAGGGGACGACAGAGGATGAGATGGCTGGATGGCATCACCGACTCGATGGACGTGAGTTTGAGTGAACTCCGGGAGTTGGTGATGGACAGGGAGGCCTGGCGTGCTGCGATTCATGGGGTCGCAGAGTCAGACACGCCTGAGCAACTGAACTGAACTGAACTGATACTTTTACTGAATATCTCCTATGTGCTTTAAGTGGATGAGACAGCTGTATAAACCAGTAAATTACCCTACAATGTGATGAGTACCCTAACTGAAGTACAAAGTGCTTGAGAAAAAAAGAACATGTAACTTTCTCTTTTTGAAGTAAATTTTCAACAACTTTTGAAGTAGGTCGGGACTTCCCGGGCAGAGAAGAAGGGGGCAGGCATCCAATAGAGTGGGTGTGCCAATAAGTAAATCCATGCAGGTGTGATATAAACATACCTTTATAAGTTTACTATATTACTTTGTGTTACTGGAGCATCACGTGTGCAGGGTAACAGAAGACAAGGCTAGAGCACTGTTTCCTAAACCTTTTCACATCATGGCACGTATATACCTTACGTGTTTGGAACAGTGGGTTAAACAGATGAAGCCACATGTGGACCCAGGGACTTATGCTTCTCCAGGGCCTACTAGGCTTCTCTGAGATCTTAGTGTATCACTCCACTCACTGACAACCCTTGGCATCCAGAAGAAAGTTCTGGAGTAACTGGGGAAGCCCTGATTCAGCGTGTGGGTTCTAGGTCAGGAGGAATTTTGGTGGCTTTGCATAGTACAAGGCTGAGATTCAAATTCTAGTTTTGTCACTTATTTATTGGATGACCTAAGCAGCATATTTGAAATCCCTCTGCTTCCATTTCCTCTTCTTTCTAAAATGCTGACGGTATCTGGAAGGGATCCTGTCAACCTTAAAATTAATGAGATATTGTATATAAAGCTTTCGCTGCAGAGTCAACACTCACCAAATAATGTTTTCTCCACATCCTTCTAACCTCCCTAAGTACAATTTAAAAACCCCTTGAGAAGAAAACCCATGACTTTTCTGTTCTCTACACCTACTGGCTGGGGATAGTGGTAGGAATATTCTAGCATGGAGGTAAGAATGATAAGTGAAGAGAAACCGTAAACTTATGAATAAATCTATTGCTTCGGCACTCTTACTTCAAATGAAGACTCTTCTTTAGAAAGAGAAATGTCATCAACTCTTAGAACACATATTAATAGATACAAGTTGTGCTATCTGTGTTAGCTGGTACTTTTCCCTCCTTCCTCCTACCTCTTTTCCTCTCTTTCTCTCTCTCTCTCTCTCTTTTTTTTTTAACAATCCAAAGGTGCAGAGACTGAGTGGGCTGTGCCCTGGAGGTGAACTGAGGACTCCGCTTAACCATGGCTTTGAAGGAAACTCATCAGCTGACTTCAACAGGAACATCTGTGGGTTCATATTGGCCAAGTCCCTAGAGATTTTTTTCACTGCTGAACATGCTACTTTCCAACTGTTCAAGATAGTGGCTCAGAGCTGTGCACATATTTTGAGATGCATTCTGCTGATTGGATTATTTTTAAAGCCTATTTCTTATCTAAAGTATTTCCTTTAATTGCTTCTTTTTGGCCCAATGGTAGGTCTCCGTGAGGTTGTTCCAAGTCTAAAATCATAGAATACTCATCTCCAAAGTTGGAAATTGCCACCATATCACTTTCCAGATGAGGAAATTGATGCCCATTGGGGTGAAAAATTGCTCTAGTCACGCAGCACATTTTTTTTTCCTTCCTTTTTTCCTCTCTTCCTCCATTTCTTATTTGCTGAATAACTCCCTGATGCCATGCACTATTTTCATTGTTAATGATACAAAGAGACATATGACAAGACTGCTGAACTCCTCATCTTGTGCAGCTGGAGCGATGTAAACCAATTATTACTCTAGACATGATAAATGATTGCATAGATGTGCACAAAGGATTCCAAGAACCCAGAAAAGGACCAGGTAAATGAGACTTGGAGAGTCAGCGGAATCATCGTGAGTGGAGTCTCCAAGGGTGTGTTAGATATGAATGGACTATATAAGGAGTGGAGTGTGAGAACACAGATGAGAGAAATGATCTTCCAGACAGAGGAAAGAGTATAGTGTAATAGCATCAGATGTTCATAAATTTCTTTATTTATTGAGAGAGACAGAGAGAGAGTGGAAGGAAGGGAGGAAAAGAATTAGGAAGAAAATAAATTTCCAAATGGAGTGTGACTCTTCTTGCTCTCCTAGACTGGGCTTGTGTGATGTACATCACTCTCCAGCCCAAGGGGGTCATAACTGAGTCTCCCATTCATGGAGTAAGAGGGGCAACCTCACAGCCCTCAGTATCTCTCACAGGCATGTGTTAGCATCTCACCAAGCCAGGGAAACCAGAACTGTTTTGATTATACATGCTTTTATAACTCAAGTGTAGAACCTAAACCCCTGTAAGACGCTCTTCCACTTATAAAGACATTCCTACCACGTACTTATCCATAGGGGTTTCCGTTAAGGTGAGCTGGTTGTCTGGGTTGGCTTTAAGAAGTGCAATTCTTTCTATTGATTCCACGAAGATAAATTTTATGGCTTCCACGCACCATCTTCTCTGATCTCTTTTATTGGAGGCGGTGTTGTTGAAAGAGCTGTGAAGTCAATAAACAAAGTTAACTAACTGCACAACTTTTACTTCCCAAGCTCCGCGTGGAAGCCGGAGCCTGTGTGATCCTGAGATATATCCTCCCCATAGGTCATGCCCAGGGGCTTCCATTATCTCTAAGCAGCACACACTCCAGAGCATCTTATTAATGATATTTAATTACATTGAAATTAATGATGTTTTTCATCTGATCCTGGGCTTTTTTTTACAGCTGAGAGATAGGCTGGGGTGACTTTAGCTTTTCTGTTTCTCCATCTCAGCAGTCAAGTGCCCCATTTTATCTCTGTTGACTCTCTGTTTTTTCCAGGTGTCCCGTTTTTTCACCTGCACTTCTTTCTCTGACTACCACCCCTCCCTTTCCCAGGTATAATTAGCTACCCCAAGCTGAAGACATGATACATTTCCACATGAGGGTTTCTGATCATGTGGACTATGCAGTATTTCTCAACAGAGTTTAATTTGCATTTATTCTGGCCACAACTTCATTAGGTTTAAAACAGAGAGATTGTCAAATGAGCGCTATCTGAAAGCTCCAACAATGCAATAGTTTCAGCAGACTCTAATCTCATCATTGTATACTTGAGTGCTCTGGGCTTTGCTGATGAAAATCTTTACAGAAGTGGAATGGAGTATTCAATTCTCAGGTTCAGGAATTGTTATTATTTCCCAATGAAAATAATGGGGATTGTAGATAGGATTTACTGAACTTGAACTATATTGATGGTTTTTGTTTTGTTTGAGCAAAAACAGGTGTTTGGGGGAATTAAACATTTCTGTTGTGAACTGTAATACAATAGAACTGAGAATGAAATGTTTAAACACTGAGTATAGGGCCTGATGATGAAAGCGAATTGGACTGTAGAAATTCTTTCAGAGTTCAAAGTCATGCTATTTAAAGGATTTGAAGAGTAAATCAGAAATACACTTTATTTGGATTTTTTGTTCTGGGTAAATGGTAAGGAATGCAATCCTTGAATAGCACTTCATTGTACTGACAGCCTATCAATTTATTAGGACAGAAATCCAGAAGTATTACATCAAATAATTTCCCTTTTTATTTCTTTCTCTACTCACTCAAACTCTCCTTCTACCCTACCCCATAAAAAACAAAAAGAATTATAAAATTATGTCAAAATGGTAATATAATAATAACAACTAAAATAATTCATTACATTCATTCAGGTAAGCTTCAAATTACTGTATAATTGAAAATTCTTCGGTTAGCTTTATACCTGACCCTAGGGTGCATACCTTTTTCTTCTTCCAATTCTCTTGGTTCATTCATTCATTCATTCACTGAACGTATCAGCAAATATTTATAGACATCGGCTATATACCAGATATTATAATAACACTAGAGAAACACATGGGTCTCTGATGGATACTGTAATCCAGGAGAGAAAGCTGACATTAATCTGTAAATCACATCAGTAGAAATGTAAAATTATAATCATGACAAGTGCCAAGAAGACAGGTGTACGGTGTCAGGAGAGCTTAGAGAAGTGAGGTTTGACCGACCATGGCGGACCAGGAAAGGCTTTTCTGTAGAAATTGCTATGGAGCTGAGATCTAAAGAATCCATAGGTATTTGTCAGCCTGGAGAAGGTGGTGAAGGTGAGCATTTCTCAAATGGAAGCTGATACCTGTTCAAGGATCCTGTGGTGAGAGGGAAATGGCACCAGAGCACAACTTCACGTTCTTTAGACAAGAGGTTGGGTCTTTGGTTATTTACTTTTTCCTTTGTAAGTGGTTTCACCTTTTGTGCTTCAGATTCCTAAGGATGAAATCTTTCACCCTAAGAACTTGGTCCTAAAGGTGAAGAAGAGAGGGGGAAGGTTTCCTTCCTGATGCCAACCCTCTTGCCCTCTCATTTGCCTCCCTCTGCCTCCTCAGAATTGATGAAGGAAGAAGTGATAGACTGAAGAAGTCCTGTCTGGATGCAAGCTGTGGGGAGGTCTGCGAGGGCCTTGAATGTGCAGTTGTAACATTCTGGTTAGTAACAGGCTCAGGGGAAAGAGTCCTGGACTTAGATTCAAACAACTGGACTTTGCAGGGTGACTCATTTAACTTCTCTGAATCTCAGTTTTCTTCAGCTAATGGGTGGTTGTAAGGTTCAAATGAGACAGCAATGCCAGAGAACATAGCACATTTATTCATATATGTAAGAAACAATTTTATCGTTATTACTTATTCAGAAGTCCTGGGAAGGTTCAGCATACTTTTCAAATAGAGTCTCAGAAGGAAAGATTTTTCTCAGTGACCAGAATGTATATTTTTAAATGTGTGTTCTAAAATAGCATAATGATACACTAGCTCCTCAAGTAAGAATAGGACGAAAGGGTGGTGTTGACCGCTTGAACCAGGATGCATTTCACTGCTGTGTTTACTGGTGCAATGGATCATTTGGGCAGTTCGGCTCACCAACTTGACTCTATTTAAAGTCTTAGTTCAATTCGGTCACCATATGTGGACACAGCTGGTGCTTGCTGAAACAGAATTGGATCACTTTCTGAGATGATTCAGATCTTCAAAGTACTTCAGCTGAAATATCAGATAAGTGAAGCAAAAGGTCATCCATGCTCTAAACAGAGACTGTCAGGATGGGTTTCCTTTAGACTTGACACAAACAGGTTTTAAGATCTTCTGGTCTTCACTCTTTCCTATCACTAAAATGACTAGAAAGAAGGGATGCCAAAAATTCATTTTACCTCTTCTTTAACCAGTATCAGGAGAGTCCAGGAGATTTGAATTCTTTTTTTTTTTTGAAGATAAAATACTTTAGGGTGCATATTACCTACAGGAAGAAGAACAAATTATAAGCACCTGCCCAGAAACATTAGGAGAACTTTTGCATTGACCAAGAAAGGATGGACAGGCATTACTTCTATAGTACCCATTTTTTAAAATTTGAGATTTATGAGAGATCATTGTTAACACATTTATTTAATGTGTCATACTATTGTTTTTTTAGACAAGTTAAAAATAAAGGGCTTTTTTGGTTTGTTTACAGAGGTAACTTTTAAGGAAAAATGACTTGTGCAAAACAAAAAAATATTTAGTGAGAATGATATAATTGTCACACACTAAAAATACCTTATTGAGTTATGATTGACATACAAAAAGCTGTAATGCTTAATATATGCAATTTGATGCCTTTGGATGTAAGTATGCTTCCCTGAAGTCATAATCATGATTTATGCTGTAGTAATTTATAAATAAATAATGTAATTTATTCATTACCTTCTAAAATTTTCTTCTACCATCCTATAAATTACTGTTAATATTTTTTGTAATAAGAGCACAAGATAAGATTTAGCCTCTTAGCAAAATTATAAGTATACAATAGTAACTTGTTAACTGTATGCTCTGTGCTATACATTAGTTCTCTAAGACTTATTCACTATACGAGATAAGTCCTAGAGATCTACTGTATCTCTACAGTATAGATACAGTTATTTCATATCCTTTGAATAATACCTCTCCTTTCCCTCTTCCCCCACCCTAGCCACTGGCAATAAATATTCCATTCTCTGCATCAATGTTAACAGAGTTGAATTATTATTCTGGCTTTCTTATTATTATTCTGTGTAACCTTAGGCAAGTTACCTAGCCTCTCTAAGCCTATTCTCTCTTTTGTTAAACCAAAAGAAGTCTTACAGAGTTTCCATGAAGATAAATTGACATAAATATGAGATACATTCATGAGAGTCTTTCATGCATATTGAACACTAAACAAATGTTGTGACCTTCCATTTTGTTTTCTTTTCCATTTAAGTTTGTAGTAGTGAATTTAGTCTGTATGAGCTTTTGTACTTCAACCAGCCTCTTCTAATTGAGAACTTCTTGAGTGGAATGCAGATCTGCCAAATTTTACATGGCTCAAAACCAGTAACTGTTCACCACACAGAAAATGCTTGAATTTCCTCAACACTCTGAGCAAGAAATAAGTTTCCATTACTTCCAATTATGTCATTTGTAATAATTAGATATCAACCTTATGACTCATGATATTGCCTTATATTGACATATAAAGACAAATACTTAAGAAGGTAAGGAAAAAATGAGTGTGAGATATTAAAAAGTTCCCTATGCATTTCTAAAATAAATGTAGTGTGCTTGTTTTTGGAAGAATTGCTGCTTTAGGGGAGAAAGGTGAAAATCTATTAAAGGGAAAAAAGTTTCCAAAGAAGTTAAGAAGTTTCTTTTTATTTTCTTCAACAAATTCTTACTGCTATGTATTGGCTCTTGGAAAACATGGTTAGCCAGCTATAAAGTCATAATAGAAAATAGTAAAAGCAATGAAATGTGCAATTAAGGATTACACACCCCAGATATCTTCTAGTTCATTAGTCATCCTCCTATCTCGGCCCAGGAGTTTTCTCAATCTCTTGCTTTTTACTCCCAGACTCAACTACAGTGAAACTGATGATAAGGTTCACTCTTTTTTATAGTTTTCCTTGCACAAAGCAATGATCTCTTAAAGATGAAGTTTAATGCTCCCTCAGGAAATGCTGTCCATTTTAGACTTTTTTCCCTGCATGGTAGCATTCTCTTTTTCTCAGTAAGTGTTGTAAGGTACATCAGGAGTCACAGGGATTTTTACTCTCTTCACCAGTAGAGGGAGTTCAAACCAAGTTGTATGAAATACTGGGGAAGGGGTTGTTCTAGAAATTTTGAGGGTGCTATATATCATGGGCTCAACCCAGGAGACTGAGGGAATCAGTAACGAAATGTAGATGAAAGCATTCATTGATTTTTTTCAACAAAGGATTACTGAAATAGGCTAGGTGCTGGAGTTATTAAAATAAAAGACCAAATAATAACAAAACAACTAGGAGAGAATCTATACTGTCCTTTAAGAGTTTGTGTTTGTAGTTTGGTGAAGGAATGTCTACATTAGTTTATCTACCTACAGACTAATGCCCTATTCTTGGTATAATTATAAAATGTAGGAACTCCTCAGCTAACCCTACTGAGGTGAGGGCTGAGAAGAAAGACATGTGTTCAGTGTGAGTCCCAGAGTGATGAAAAATCACCCTCTCCTCAAAGAGTCTGTGGAGCCAGGAAGTTAGGGCCATGGATTCCATAAGCCTGGGAGCAGGATATTTATCAGAGAACCCCAGAGACTCAGAGGGTTCTAATTTTTTTCTCCCACTGAATTGATCTTAGCCAGTCAATTATTTAGAGCCTTATTCATCTATAAATGAAGTGGGATTGATGAGTAAGTACTTTAAATTCTCCTCTGTGATGGATGCCTAAAAGCATGGCAAGGGGAGATGGGGGTACAGAACGTGGGACTCCAGCTTATTGCAACTTCATTGGTGGAGTCACCTCCTTCTTGTCTTTTCATTACCTCCTTAAGTTACTGTCCAAAATTGTGTTGCTCAAACCAAATTCCCCTTAAATCACTCTACTTCATTTGATATCCTGAGAAGTCAAGACTGTTCTGTTCAGTTCAGTTCAGTTCAGTCACTCAGTCGTGTCCGACCCTTTGCAACCCCATGAAATGCAGAACGCCAGGCCTCCCTGTCCATCACCAACTCCCGGAGTTCACTCAAACTCACATCCATTGAGTTGGTGATGTCATCCAGCCATCTCATCCTCTGTCGTCCCTTTCTCTTCCTGCCCTCAATCCCTCCCAGCATCAGAGTCTTTTGCAATGAGTCAACTCTTTGCATGAGATGGCCAAAGTACTGGAGTTTCAGCTTTAGCATTACTCCTTCCAAAGAAATCCCAGGGTTGATCTCCTTTAGAATGGACTGGTTGGAACTCTTTGCAGTCCAAGGGACTCTCAAGAGTTTTCTCCAACACCATAGTTCAAAAGCATCAATTCTTCAGCGCTCAGCTTTCTTCACAGTCCGACTCTCACATCTATACATGACTACTGGAAAAACCATAGCCTTGACTAAACAGACCTTTGTTGACAAAGTAACGTCTCTGCTTTTGAATTTGCTATCTAAGTTGGTCATAACTTTCCTTCCAAGGAGTAAGTGTCTTTTAATTTCATGGCTGCAGTCACCATCTGCAGTGATTTTGGAGCCCCCCAGAATATCCACTGTTTCCCCATCTATTTCCCACGAAGTGATGGGACCGGATGCCATGATCTTTGTTTTCTGAATGTTGAGCTTTAAGCCAACTTTTTCACTCTCTTCTTTCACTTATGGGTTAGGAATAGCCCACCCAAAAACCAATATTCCCAACTGGGACAGATTCATTCTGGTTGAGGGGACTTTCCTTTGTGTTTTCTCAGGTATCTATGCTTACCTCTGGGGCATCATGGATGGCAGCAGTGCTAAAGAATCCACCTGCCAATGCAAGAGATGTAGGAGACCTGGACCTGGGTTTGATCCCTGGGTTGGGAAGATCCCTTGGAATAAGAAATAGCAACCCACTCCAGTATTCTTGCCTGGGAAATTGCATAGAGAGGGGAGCCTGGTGGGCTACAGTCAATGGGGTCGCAAAGAGTCGGACATGACTGAGTGCACGCACATGCACAATGATTACCTCTTGTGTAAGAAGTGTAACTGTGTATTATAATAGGGTAGTTGTCCAGTCAGTTTTTTTGAGGAGGAAGGAAGTCTCAATAATCTCTCCATCACCAGCAGTCAGCACAGAACTAGAAACGTAGTAAATGTTTAATATATGTTTGCTGGATGAATGGATGAATGAATGAATCAATGAGCGAATGAATTCACATTTTGTTGAAAGTCTGATGGTTATAGATAGTCTACGATATCCCCCAGGTTATGATAATATTGAGCAGCCAGAAAGGTTAAGCTCGAGGCATAACTATGATCTTTATTTCAAGTGCAAATAGCCTTCATTTTGTAGAATTTTGTAGAAAAGTTTAGTATCATAAAACCTTCTCCTGAGATTGATTTTTCCTTCATATCTGTATCTGTGTCAAAATACCACAAACAAAGTTCAGCAGAAAATGCGGTGAAAATTATTCATTGTGGCCAAGGAGAAAATATCAAAGCAGGATGACTAGGATATGTGAAGTCTAATGACCTTAGAATTTCCTTGTAAAGCTGGATAAGTTGACTCAAGTAGAAAGGTAACTTACTGCTTTCAGTAAAATCCTCTCTCCTTGCCCATCTTGAAAGATTTTCACTGCCTTTTTCTCCACTTCTAATCCTTTCTAATTTGCACCATATTCTAAGAGAGAAAGTGAAAGTCGCCCAGTCATGCCCAACTCTTTGCTACCTCATGGCCTATCAAGTCCATGGAATTCTCCAGGCCAGAATACTGAAGTGGGTACCCTTTCCATTCTTCAGGGGATCTTCCCAAACCAGGGATCAACCCAGATCTCTTGCATTGCAGGCAGATTCTTTACCAGCTGAGCCACAAGGGAAGACCTAGGGACATATACTCATTGATCTGCAGCAGACAAATTGTGTTTGCATGAATAACTTTAGTATTAGTGATAATAATAACTGATATATTTGAATGCCAGGCTAAGTGCTTTCAATGATATTATCACACTGAAGTTCTATAATCTTGTGAAGAAAATATTATCATCCCTATTTTTTAACTTGCCCCAGGTTTTGTGCCTGGTAAGCATTAGAGTTAGAACTCACACCAGATTCATTATCTGTATTCTTTCAATTATTTTCATGTTGTCTCTCATGATATTAAATTCTTGATAGATGGAACTGATTTTGCCTAATAATCAGAAAATCCAATGAAATAAAAAGACAATTGTAAATGGTAACTACATGGAAAAATCAATTAGCTGTCTTCATTCTTCACCTATGAAAATCTTGTGAAGTGTTTATGGTATATCACCAAATATTATATTCTTCCATAATAAAATTAGAGATTCAAAGAATTCAGAAAATTTTTTTTTCAGAGAAATTTATTGATCACCTACTGTGTATCTGTTTCTGGGAACCTGGGCATAGTAGAACTGAACAAAATCTATGCTCTCAGGAAACTTGAGATACGTGAGTGAGCAACACAGACAAATTCCATGATCTTCTGGAACTCTCATTCCCATTCTTGTCTCAGTTACAATTCAGGTGAAAGCAAATTATTCCAAATTACACAGATAATCGCCGCTATACTCCGTTTCACGGTTCCTGTAGACTTAGTGAAGTCGCTCAGTCGTGTCCAACTTTTTGCCACCCCATGGGCTGTAGCCTACCAGGCTCCTCTGTCCATGGGATTTTCCAGGCAATAATCCTGGAGTGGACCACCCTTAAACACCCATTGGGACCCCATGTAAACATTCCTTTGAAAAAGAATTAAAGTACTTCCTTGGCAGTGTAGTGGATAAGAATNGTCGCTCAGTCGTGTCCAACTTTTTGCCACCCCATGGGCTGTAGCCTACCAGGCTCCTCTGTCCATGGGATTTTCCAGGCAATAATCCTGGAGTGGACCACCCTTAAACACCCATTGGGACCCCATGTAAACATTCCTTTGAAAAAGAATTAAAGTACTTCCTTGGCAGTGTAGTGGATAAGAATTTGTCTGACATTGCAGGGGATATGAATTCAACCCCTGATCTGGGAAGATTCCATATGCTGCAGAGCAGTCAAGCCCGTGAGGTGAAACTACTGAGCCTGAGTGCCACAAACACTGAAGCCTGCTTATCCTAAAGCCACACACCATGGCTACTGAGCCAGCATGCTGCAACTGCTGAAGCCCACGTGTCTAGAGGCTGTGATCTACAAGAGAGGCCACTACAACGAGAAGCCCATACACCACAGGGAAGAGCAGCGCCCGCTTGCCACAGCTAGAGAAAGCCTGCATGCAGCAATGAAGACCCAGTGCGGCCAAAAGAAAAACATTAACTTGCCGAGTGGAGAACACAGCTAAATATTTAAAACTGGTTTTTTTGATTTGTGCTCTGTTTCTCAGTGGACAATATTGAAGTAACATAATTTCTGCTTCGGTAAAATGGTAGTGAGCCTCTTGTTGCGCTTAGTTGCTCAGTGGTGTCTGACTCTTTTTGTGACTCATGAACTGTAGCCCACCAGGCTCCTCTGTCCATGGGGATTCTTCAGGCAAGAATATTGGAGTGGGTTGCCATGCCCTCCTCCAGGGAATCTTCCCAACCCAGGGATTGAACCTAGGCCTCCTGCATGTCAGGTGGATTCTTTACCACCTGAGCCACCAGGGAAAGCCAAGAATACTGGAGTGGGTAGCCTACCCCTTCTCTAGGGGATCTTCCTAGCTGAGGAATTGAACCAGGGTCTGCTGCATTGCAGGCGGATTCTTTATCACCTGAGCCACCAGGGAAGCCCTAATGAGCCTCTATGGTCCAATTTTATATGGGGTCTGGCTCTTTTTGTGACTCATGAACTGTAGCCCACCAGGCTACTCTGTCCATGGGGATTCTTCAGGCAAGAATATTGGAGTGGGTTGCCATGCCCTCCTCCAGGAGACCTTCCCCACCCAGGGGTCAAACCCAGGTCTCTTGCATTGTAGGCAGATTCTTTGCTACTGAACCACCTGGAATACTTTGGCCACCTGATGTGAAGAGCCAACTCTTTGGAAAAGACTCTGATGCTGGGTAAGATTGAAGGCAAAAGGAGAAGGGGGCTGTCGAGAATGAGATGGTTAGATATCATCACTGCCTCAATGGACATGAGTTTGAGCAAATTCTGGAAGATAGTGGAGGACTGAGGAGCCTAGTGTACTACAGTCCACGGGGTTGCAAAGAGTTGGACATGCAACTACACAACAAGAGGATTGTTGACAATAATTGTGCCTCAAAAATGTGAATTATTTAGTGAATTAAAATGCACTTCAGTAACTCATTCTGATTGTACAGGTGTGGACAATAGTCCACACAATTGGAATTCGAAATTGAACCTCTCTGGACACAGTAGGTCAGTGACTCACCAAAATATGCCATGATCTTCATTTGGGTAAAAACCTTTTATTTTCAAAGAGAAACCTGGCCATCTATACATCCTTCACTTACCAGCTAAGTGCTCCTTTTTCTTCACATGGCTCTAGGTGCTCATAGATGAGTTATTCCCAGAAGAAGATTAAAGAAATAATTTTTAATCTTTGAATCTAAGACTAGCCCCTGTTTTTTTTTTTTCAAGCAGAACCACTTGGTAGACCTGATACTTACCTACCTCATTACTGGTAGTGACTGCATGTTTTAGGTGTATATTCCTTACCTACAACCTTTGGGAATCCTGGGACTTAAGCTTTGACATGTTGGCGGTAATCTTGGGTATCTCTGAATGTAGTAATAGCTGAATGCAGTAATAACTCATTTTTTTTCTGGTGTTGAGTTCAAATCAGCTATCACTGAAGGCAAATGTGTAGGGATGAGGCAGTTTTGTCAGTGACTTACATTTACTCTATACATCCATCACCAAAGGATTTTATGAAAATTCATATCCTGACTCACTAGGTCCACAGAGAGGCCTGAGATTCTGCATTTTCTCAAGGGATGCTGATGATACTGGTCCTTAGAGTATACTCTAAATGGCGAGGATTAGTTGGCGGGTGAACTTGATGGACTACCCATAAATCACAGCTCAAGGTAGCTCCGTTGTTTTCCTTTTATTGTTACATGCCCAGTAATTTTAATTAAGGTTTTAAAGAAGCAACTTAAATTTATAGTTGTAATTGAATGCATTTTATGCAGAAATGTATGCTACAGAGATGTTCACAATTTGGGATAAAGAAGCTCCCATTTCAGCTAAAACCCTCATCCATGTCAGGGGTTCACTGCGTATACATTTAGGGAACTCCTTCACATATGTTGTTGTATTTGCACCTTAATTACCTCTGTGAGACTGACCAGCTGAATATTTTGCTAACACCTTTTTACAGATAATTCAAATGAGAAACATAGCAGTGAGTGACACCATCCAAGATCACACAAAGCATTGTGACCAAGCAGGGATCTGGAACAAGGATCCCAGCTCTTGGTTTGGTGGTAGAGCCGTCTAACAAAATGGTTTTCATTCTATCCTTCCAAAACCCACTGGATTGCTTGCCTTGCTTCATGTAAACTAAAGTTGTTATACATGCTTATAATATGCTGAGCTATCATCAGTGTCATTACCATTGTCACCCAAAACATGATGTGACAGTGCTTATGACATTTATGTTTGAGGACTATTTTGCTATGACATTTATGTTTGAGGACTATTTTGCATGATACACTGGATATACAAAGGCACATAGGAGTCAAGGCCTGCTGCTCAAATACCATACAAATGGTTTTCATGATAATATAAAAGAAGAGATTTGAAATATCAAATTGCAAATATCAAATTAAATGAGTTAATACAGTTTTGTTAGATGCTTAATATTTCATGAAAACTCAACGTCACTATCAAACAGGTGTCTAAACAGTAAAAGCTATCTAATATTGAAGCCTTTAGTGGTCAAGGAAATCTCAGTAGGGGGAGCAAGATTTTTTGTGGCTCTTGGAAGAAAGTCACAGTGGTTAAAAGCCAAGCTCTGGAACTTGGTTGTCTGGATTTGAATTACAGCTCAACCACTTCCATGCTGTGTGAATTTGGGTAAAGTAACCTGATTCATTTATTCCGAGAAGTAACTCTGAGCCTAAACTTTCTCATTGGTAAGCTGGGGAGAAAATAATTAGTTGTATCTCAGGTCTTTTTGACAAAATTAAGACATTAAAAAAAAAAGCATAGTATACTTCTTGATATATGTTAAATGCTCTGTGAATGGAGATAATTTGGTTGTGCGTTTACCGTGTTCTGAGCACCATTTACGTGTCTACTCTTTTCATCTAGACAGCAACACCGTGATGTCGTGTATTATTATCCTCATTTTAAAGATGTGAATACAAAGTCCAGAGTGATTAAATGACTTGCCTTATTTTTTTTTAATTTTTATTTTTACTTTATTTTACTTTACAGTACTGTAAAATGACTTGCCTTAACTCACACGATTTGGACTTGTGATTAAAACGCAGGCATCTGGCCTTGAAGCCGTGCTCTTCATTCATCTGCACTGACTGTACAGACATCAGTTCTACCATTGCTGCTGCCAGTACCGCCACCACCACTGCTACTATTTTGTTATTCTTGTGATCGCTGCTGCTGTTGTTATTTGTATTGTATGCCATTAAGGCTTTAGGAAAGCTGAACAAAGTAAGGTGAAGGGGGCTGCATTGGGGAGTGAGGTAAAGTTAGAAAGGTGGGGATCCATACGGCCTGATACAGAGCTGTTGGGCTAGTTTGACTGAGCTGGAGAAGTTTTGTGGGGAAAATGTAGGAAATTAAGTTGAAGAAAGAGGTTGGCCCCAGACCACAGATGACCTTTAATATCATTCTAACATGATAGAGCTTTGTTCTGAGAAAAATGAGGGATTTTAAATCTGTTTTGATACGGACATGATTAAGTTGCATCACTGTTTAGAATACAGTGGAGGGGAAGGAAAGAGAGACAAGGAGACTGATTAGTAATACACATTTAATGTTGAGTCATTCATTCATTCACTTATCACCCATCCATACACCCCATCCACTTTGAGACTCATTGCTGCTGCTGCTGCTAAGTCGTTTCAGTCGTGTCCGACTCTGTGCGACCTCATAGATGGCAGCCCACCAGGCTCCTCTCTCCCTGGGATTCTCCAGGCAAGAATACTGCAGTGGGTTGCCATTTCCTTCTCCAATGCATGCATGTATGCTAAGTCGCTTTAGTCATGTCCGATTAGGAATATAGGTAAAAAGGTCTTAGCTATTCCAGGACAATAGACACAATCACAGACTCACACACACACATCTACTGTGCCCAAAGAAACACATATAAAATGTGGCTATAAAGTAATGAGGCTAATTGCACAAGGCTCTTGTGAAATCTCTTATTACTCTCTAGCCTTGGCTCCTATATAAGAAATATATCAGAAAATAAAGTTGGGAAATCAGTCACACTGCTTAGAAGTTCTTCATCCATGTGGCTCACTTAGTGGATATGTGGTGGAAGGAACGTCTATGGTGGGGAAGTTCCCATCAGTCACAGTTTTATAACTGCCTATTGATGATATACACAGCTCTACAGTGGCAGTGCTGAAATTGGCTTTTACTTCCTTAAACCATCATTGTATTGAACCATGTAACCAGAAAATCACACTGTGGTAATCTTTCTCTACACTAATCCATCCATGAGTGCTTAATGACTTATCTGTTCATCTTGGAGATAATAAACCTTGCATTGAAGCAATAGCTGTCTTGGTGACTTTGCATAAATCATTATTTGTAAAAGTGAAGGAAAACCTATGGATAGGAACCAAGGACTGGGATTGCTCAACTTTCCAGAATTAACTCTGGTAATTGCTATGACTGCATTAGAAATGCACCGAACAAATAAATACGGACCAAAAAGTAAATATTATCTCTTGAAGTGATCAATATAACAACTTCTAACACAGGAAGGGCAATTATTAAATAGCCTGGCAAGGTTTGTCAGAGCAGAACAACATTGTGATGAAATGCCTACTAGATAGAAAATAGGAAACAGATTAAGACCTATAGAAACATGGAGAATTATTCTTCTGTAGCTAAAAATCAAGTTGGTGTCTTACAAGAAAGTGTATGTAGAAAATAGTTATGGTATTAAAATAGTACAACTTACAATTTTAAAACAAGCTTTTCCCAATGATTTAAAAATATTACTTCAATTAAAATAGTTTTCTCAAGGCAGGCGACCAATTTTCTCCCCAAATGAGATTTGTACCATCTTGTTTTTCAGCTCCTCCTGTCATACCTTGAGTCACTGTTGAATCATTCCATTTCTCAGCATCCTACTAAGCTAAGAGAACATAAACATTTTCCTGAAGCAAAGACAGATAGAATTTTCCCCCAAACACAGATTCACAAGAAAACAAGGCAAAGATAAATTGAAGAGAGAAGCAGGACACTATATTTAGGCCAGGTGCTTGATTTCCACAAGACTTTATCCTAATTCCTTTTAGACTATTGTCCCAGAGGCTGATTTCGTTGTTCAAGAAGCAGACACACCTACAGGTGGATAGCTCAGCCAGCAGTAAATACCCTTAGATTAGTAACAGACCAGTAAACAGCACACTCCTGAGTCTGAAGTGATAGAATATCATACTGATGGATTAGCCAATGGTTTGGAGTTTGCACATGGAGGCTTTGTTTCTTTCTTTCTGTTTCCATTTAATTATTTCTCCCCTTTATAACTTTTATACACTTTCTGCCGCCTCCTCTACTCCTCTCCCTTTCTCTATGCTTTCTTTTACTCCTCCCACCTAGATTGCTGCAGTAATCTCCTAGCTTGTTTCTCTAATTCTACTCTTGCTCCTAAAGATGTCTGCACACAGAGACGTCTTTTTAGGACACAAGCCACATCATATTTCTCCTCTGCAAAATAGTCTGCCTTGGCTTCTCATTTTACCCGTCTAGACTAATGCCCACGCAGAGGATATAAGGTCCTCTAAGGCCCAGTTCTCTGTGTACTTGCAGAGTTTACCTCTTCCTTCTTTCTCCCAGACAGTACAGCTCCACCCCCAACTTTGTGCTCTTTTGTTGGCTCTTTCCTCAATATCTGAGCAACTGACTCTCACCTTCTTCTAGACTTTTCTTCTTGTTCAGTCACGCAATCATGTCTGACTCTTTGCAGTCCCACGGACTGCAGCATGCCAGGCCTCCCTGTCCAGCACCAACTCCTGGAGTTTACTCAACCCATGTCCATCGAGTCGGTGATGCCATCCAGCCATCTCATCCTCTGTCGTGCCCTTCTCCTCCTGCCCTCAATCTTTCCCAGCATCAGGGTCTTTTCCAATGAACTGGCTCTTCGCATCAGGTGGTCAAAGAATTGGAACTTCAGCTTTGGCATCGGTCCTTCAAATGAATATTCAGGGTTGATTTCCTTTAGGCTTGACTGGTTTGACCTCCTTAGTGTTCAAGGGACTCTCAAGAGCCTTTAGGCCAAAAAGGCTTTGCTTAAATCTCACCTTCTTAATGACCACTTACTGTCTTGTTTAAGATCAAAATCAGTTCTTCTCCTCTCCCTTAACCCTGACATTCTTTTCTTTAATTAATTTTTATTGAAGTATAGTTGATTTACAATGTTGCACTAGCTAACTTTGGTATTCTTGATTTCCTTTACCTTGTACTTTTTAGCATATTACAAAATTTATATATTTATTATGTTTATTGTTTATTGTGTCTTCTTACACTAGAATATAATCTCTAGTAGAAAGGGATCTTTGCTTATTAAATTATATAGTCTGAGAAAAGCAGGCACCTAATAAATATATTTGTCAAAAATTGAAAGTAACCTATCTTCCAAGTGGGAGATAGAGAAGATAGTCAAATATAGCACATTGGTGGGCTTCTCAGGTGACATTAGTGATAGAGTACATGGCTGCCAATGCAGGAGACACGAGACGCAGGTCTGACCCCAAGGTCGAGAATATTCCCTGGAGGAGGGCATGGAAACCACTGCAGTATTCTTGCCTGGATAATTAAATGGACAGAGGAGCCAGGCTGGTTACAGTCCATAGGATGGCAAAGGGTTGGACACAAGTGAAGCGACTTAGCGTGCACCCATGCAACACCATTGGTAAGTGTGAAGATGGAGATCTGTAGCTGTTTTTAAAGTAAATACAGAATTTTTTTCTTCTTTGTTAGCATGGGTGTGAAGACAAAATTGAAGTAATGATCAGAGAAATGGTAACATCAGTGTAGGATTTGGGAGCAGGATGAGAATTTCACCAGGTAGACAAGAATATCATGGATAATGGAAAGCATTCCAGGTAGGTTTTGAAAAGACACTGATGTGTGAAAGAACAAGATACTTTGCGTATATGTTGGTGGGAAGAAAGTGCAAAAAATATTGCCAGGTGTATTATAGGGAACATATAAGGTCGAGGTTAGAAATGAGGTTGTATAGGTGGAGCAATGGAGGAGCTAGATGATGGTGAGTCTCACTTGCAAAGCTAAAGAGATTATATTTGTCCTAAAGACTACAAGTACTGGATTTCCCTGGTGGCTCAGTGGTAAAGAATCTGCATGCCAACACAATAGACACGGGTTCAAACCCTGGCCCAGGAAGATCCCACATGGCGTGGATCCACTAAGCCTGTGCACTGCAACTGCTGAGCCTGTGCTTTAGAGCCGGAGAGCTGCAGATACTGAGCCCGCATGCCCTTGAGCCTGTGCTCTGCAGTAAGTGAAGCCACTGCCGTGAGAAGCCCTCGCACTGCAGCTAGAGGGTAGCACCCATTTGCTGCAACTAGAGGAAAGCCCGTGCAGCAGTGAAGACCCAGTGAGCCAAAAAATAAATAAATAAAGCACAACAGGTATTCACTGAAAGACTGAGCGGTATCGAATCTATCTGCCCAACAAGTCTTTCTTGTATGAGAAATAACCTTCTCTTCATTTTATATCCACCTTCAATCCCTCCCTTATTTATATGTTACCCTTCATATCTGATTTCTCAAAGACTCATCTAAAAACATAATCTTCTACCCATCATATACCTTAGGTTTTCTTAAATGGCATAAAATAACAGAGATTTATTGCTTCTTATGGCCAGGAATTCAGACAAGTCTCAGAGGAGAGTTCTTCTGGTGAAATGTCATCATTTAGGTTACTCATCTGACTACATTCCATTCAATCTGGACTAGGCTGGAAGGTCTATGCTTAATTCATTTACAAGCCTGGCACCTCTACATTGTCTCTCTTTGACTGTCTCTCCCTTTCTTTTCTCCTTTCCTTCCTTCTCTCTTTCTTTCTCTCCACATTGAGTGTTATCACTTAATAACCTTGCTACCTTCTTTATGACATGGAGGTTGGCTTCCCTTGACAGCACAGAAGGGAAAGCTGCCAGACCTCTTCAAAGTGAGGACTGAAACTCAACAAACTCAGTTCTGCACATCCTGATAATTACAAGGCCAGCCCAGATTCAAAGAGAATGATTGAAATGGACTTTCCCTCTTGATGAAGGCACAGGCTGTGTATACAGGGAGAAGGGGAATTGATGAGAGTCATTTTTGGAGACTCTCTACCACAACAGGATAAAGGGAAGGAAATCCATGTTTCAGGTACGCAAAGAGAAAACCCAGGATTTCAGTTGCTGAGAGGCTATTGGCTGGAGTTTATTTTATGGGTGAAGTTTTCATACCCACAGAAGGAAATACAGTATTTTTTCTAGAAGGCACATTTTTTCATAGTGTCATGGATTTTCTAGCAAAAATTTCAGAGCTTAAGGAAAGGAAAAAAAAAAAAAGCCCAACGACTAATGTATTTGAAATTTCATTTTGATATTCAGACTCAGTTCGCTCTGAGGGGTAAAAGTAGTTTGGACATGAAAGTGTCACACTAAATTAGGCTTTGCTTGGCCTTTTGGGAGATGGTAAAATTAGGATTTGCCATGAAAACATGCAAGAATTTGAATCTCACAGGTAAGGCTGCTGTTTGGGAACCATCTGAGGCTGGGATAGTAGATGCAGGATGCCCTCTCCCTCTGAGGGTTTTCTCCGTCTGTGGCAACACCCAGCTCCTTTTGGACCCAGGTTTATTCATTATTCAGGGCTTGTCATCTATGGACTCTCGTCCTTTTAGGAAGTCCTGACTTTCCTTGGATTTTCTTACCAGAGTTGGTGCCTCCACTTTTTCTCTGCCCGCTTTTAGGCTTTAAATTTTGGAGTGGATGTGCATCTCCATCTCCTTTCTTGTTAGAGGAACAAAAGATTTTTCATATCCTTTGATGTTAGAGCAATGGAAGTTTCTGCCTTTTGAGCTTTGACCTTTCCCTTTGGAAAATTGAGCTACACGTTCTTGAGGCTTCCTGAGACCTCTTCCCTGAGGCTGTACCAAGGTTCGGGGGTCAGTACAAAGTTCCCATACATGGGTTCTGTTGAGAAGTGCACGGTTCTGGCTTCCACTGCCCACAGTCCATTTAAGGAATCTTTGGTAAGATTGTGAGCCCTGGGCCCTAGCCTTTCTGAGACACTATGTGGTCAATCACTGAATTTTTGCCTACCATCTGTTGTCACAAGAAGTAGGGTGCGTGTATCCTCGGTATGTAGAGCCATGTGATTTTTTTCCTGCCAATTCTCTTCCAGCCAGGAAAATCTCTTTTAATGATGGGTATCCCTCTTACCTCATGGCCTACTATTATTAATGAGTTTACACTCTTGGCTATAAAAGCCAGGAGTCTTATCACAAATCTCTCTTGGTCTGAGCCTGTTGCCCACTTGAGTGGGGTCAAAGGACATAGGAAAGACAGAAAACATAAATTAATAATGTAAAACTCTTTCTGCCATATTTTCATGTCACTTCCAATCAAAGATGATTTGTCCACATGTCTCTACCTCCCAAAGGGACCGCTAGGTAGTCTGTTAAACAGTTTCATCTAAGTGAATATGATAACTCTGAACAGTGAGAGAAGCTGTTTGAGTTTCTACTATCTTCATCCTGGCATATGTGTCCATTTCAATAGTCGCCTTCTGGAGAAAATGCCTAATTTTGTTGTCATTCAAAGAAACGACATGCATTTCAACCTAGGTAGAAACAAAGGCATAGAATGAGAGTGGGTAAGGAAGTTCAGGCTTATTTCATTATAATACTCAAGTATCAGATTATTCAGCCTGCGGTAGAATAGAGTCATTGATGTGCCCATGTTGGCACACATAACAAAGATGCTAACATCCGAATATCACTTGACAATATCTGCAGCACTTTTCTATCCACAATTTCTTTTTTTTTTTTTGATTTATTTATTTATTTATTTATTTATTTTTAATTTATTTATTTATTTTTATTTATTTATTTATTATTATTTTTTTTGTATTTATTTATTTTTTTACACGAACTCCCATTCTAAACTCAGGACATTGCCATTGACAGTAATTTACTTTCTCTTCCCATCCAACTAAGAGTCTCATTTAAAAACCTAATGGACACGTGACATTACTTGCCCTTGGAGAATTCAGGCAACAGGGAGCCCATGACTTTAGGATGCCAAGTATTTTTAAAGCACATTTCTACTTGCTCAGGAAAGTTTTTGTTTTGAACAGAGCTGATAGCTATATCATCCATAAGTTCCTTTCATTAGCCTTAGTGTGAGAAAGAGAGAGCCAGCTTTTGGAGTTAGGTATACGAGAAGGCAATGGCACCCCACTCCAGTACTCTTGCCTGGAAAATCCCATGGATGGAGGAGCCTGGTGGGCTGCAGTCCATGAGGTCGCTGAGGGTCGGACACGACTAAGCGACTTCACTTTCACTTTTCACTTTCATGCATTGGAGAAGGCAATGGCAACCCACTCCAGTGTTCTTGCCTGGAGAATCCCAGGGACGGGGGAGCCTGGTGGGCTGCCGTCTATGGGGTCACACAGAGTCGGACACGACTGAAGCGACTTAGCAGCAGCATCATACATTCATCAAAATGGCAACTTAGTCACTGACTGGTGATTTCGGGCAAGTGGCACAAGCACTATGAGCACCCACGAGCTCACTTGTAAAGTCCTGAGAATCTACTGACCACACAGAATTGCTTTGCATATTAAAAGAAATGGTGAACTGTGATCCTTCAAGGTTCAAAATAATAATACCTCATCTGATCCTCACCCAATGAAGGGAACTTTACAATGAACATCTTTTATTGTATCATGTTATAATACAGCAGGTTGCCTTTCAGGCTCTAAGCCACTGCTTTAATTGTGAGTGTGTCAGTTTCATGAAGCCTTCTCCTCTTTCATGTACTGTTTCCAACATGCTAAAACCATATAACATCATGCCTTCCACCTAAGGGTCAGTCAAGAGCCATTCTGAGCTGCGTGAACCTCACCAAAGTCTGTGTGTACTCAGCCATGAGTTTTGCAGACCTCATTTCTCTGGCTAAGGGACCTTTTTCCTTTATTTAGGAGTTCTATTAAGTTCTTGATTATTGACCTTATTGTACACTTGATATTTTTTCTTTATAATTTGTTCCTTCTTCTTCATATGACATCACCGTGCATAGCACACCCATCTTCTCAGTTATTTGTGCCAGAAACTGGGAATTGTAATTTGCCTTCACCCTTGGCCCAAATGCCACAATCAATCAGTCACTAAGTTCTGTCAATTCTACCTCCAAATTACATCTCAAATCTGTTCCCTTCTCTTCATTGCCTCTGCCTGGGCCAGACTTGCACCATCCCTCTCTGGAACTGTTGCAACAGCTTTCCCAAATGGATGATGTCAAGTCAACTAAAAATCTTATAAAATTAAATGATAGCCCCAAATTTATTTGAGGAAACCAAGGTCTACATAAAATATTTAGGAATATCTCTAGCCCACTGTCTCTCTTTTTTTTATTTTATTTCTTTTTGAGTATTAAGGATGTAACTTTTAAGTCAACTGGAAAATTCAGTTTTGTGGAACCCCTCATTTCCTAACTGTGCCAAGTGAAAAAATAAATATAATAGAATATATTTATTCAAGATTGATTTTTGCAAAAGATTGTCCCCATATGTAGATTGTACCTGTGACTCATGGAGCCTCTCTTTTTGTTCTGGCTGCTTTGAAAAGCCAAGCAAAAGTTCCTTCAAGCCCAGCAGTTAATTGTCACAGTGATGTCTGTTTGATGACTCCATATTTATTTTAAGAGGAACTGCATCCCGTTGGGCCTGCCAGGATGAGTTAGCTGCGAAATGCATTCCTAAATAGCTAAATGATTCAGCGCAGGATCCCATATATGAAATTGACTTTGTAATGTGGCTGCGTGTCTCTCTGTTGGAAAGTCTATCTATTTTGGCTCTATGCTTTATTTTATAATTCAATATTGCATATGAATAGGTAATGGAGGGAAGCTTTCCTGCCTCACAAAACCCATGTTGCAACCAATATGTCATTAAAACTTTGCCTAGGTACTTGGAAGCATCCTCTGACGAGAACTCAGTTATATGGGGCCAATGTCTCTGAAAACATTCAGCACTGCACACCACAGATTGCAAATAACAGCTAGGATGCTCTTGAACCGAGAAACCCCCAAGAGGGTACTTACCTCCTTTGCATCAATAAAGTACAACAGCTTCTTATCAGAGGCTGACTTTTGCTTACAGCTAGAAATCTGGCTAAACCCAGTTTCTAACCACTTAGAGACTTCAAATAATTCCCCAATTATACCTTTCTTCAAAGGGAATATGCTTTAAATCAAGTGTTTAATGTTAGGGAAATAATAATTCACACACTTGCACACCTTAGCAGCCTGTTTAAAGACAAAGAGAATAGAGAGAGGCCCAGATTGTGCCTTGGCCCCTGGCCTTCCCACGTCCCACCAAAGTGCTCAGGAAATGTGTGTGTGTGTGTGTTTTAAAGAGTAAGGATTCAATTGGCACTGAACCCCAGAGTGGCTCAACTGGGCATTCTGCTCAGCAAACAATATTGAGGATAAAAACATCAGTGTTTTTCTGAGCTAGCATGAGCCCTGGTGGAGTAAGGTTGCTTGCTTGTCCAAAGGACCAGAGCACTAACTTGGTTTTCAGCAAATTCTGTAAGTGTGCTTTCCTCTGTTTCTACTTAAGAACCTGAAGTCTTGTTTTTTGCTGTTCAGTCACTCAGTCGTGTCTGACTCTTTTACGACCCCATGGACTGCAGCATGCCAGGCTTCCCTGTCCATCACCATCTCCCAGAGTTTTCTCACACTCATGTCCACTGAGTCAGTGATACCATCCAACCGTTCATCCTCTGTTGTCCCCTTCTCCTCCTGCCTTGAATCTTTCCCAGCATCAGGTTCTTTTCTAATGAGTCAACTCTTCGCATCAGGAGGCCAAAGTATTGGAGTTTCAGCTTCAGCATCACTACTTCTAATGAACATTCAGGATTTATTTCCTTTAGGATTGACAGGTTTGATCTCCTTGCAGCCCAAGGGACTCTCAAGAGTCTTCTCAAACATCACAGTCAAAAGCATCAATTCTTCAGCTTTCAGCCTTCTTTATGGGCCAACTCTCACATCCATACATGACTACTGAAAAAAACCATAGCTTTGACTATATGGACCTTTGTCAGCAAAGTAATATCTCTGCTTTTTAATATGCTGTCTAGGTTTGTCATAGCTTTTCTTCCAAGGAGCCAAGTCTACAACTATGTATTCCATCTCTGGTTCACTGTGTTCTGTGGACTGCCTGATAATTCTGAGGGGAAAACAATTCTTCCTATTGANAGTAATATCTCTGCTTTTTAATATGCTGTCTAGGTTTGTCATAGCTTTTCTTCCAAGGAGCCAAGTCTACAACTATGTATTCCATCTCTGGTTCACTGTGTTCTGTGGACTGCCTGATAATTCTGAGGGGAAAACAATTCTTCCTATTGACAAAAAGAGGGACTTGGGCGGGATAAGGGATGCAACATGTTTCCAGGGATCGCCATCTCCAGTGGAGGTATGAGGGTAACACCCAGCACTCCAGGTATTCATCTATACATGACCCTGTCTTCTTCCCTTAGCCTCTGAAATGGTGTTAAGCACCCTCTTTGGAAGAAGCAAGAATATAGTCATTCAGATGATTTTTCTGGATTCTGTGGATTATATAAGGGGCCCCCAACAAGAAAGTCTTGTTGAAAGTCATGCTACTCAGTTTCTAATTTTGGTACATCATAGATCTATGAGATTTTGAGAAAGCCATTTAATTGCACTGGGTATAATTTTCTTCATCTGTCAGATAAAAGGAGTTGGTCGATTTCTACAATGCCTTGTTACTCAAAGAATTTTAGGTGAATGAGAAGGGTGGTATAATGCAAAGGGTTATTTATATTGATGATGTGCTCAGAAGTTATAAAACTTCATATTTTAAAATATTTGTGCACATTTTTATGCTGGAGTATTTTTTTCCCTTAGATCAAAATTGAGGGAAAAATATCATAGACTCTAGTCCAGTCTTGCAGTCAACATTTGAATTTCTTCTAAAATTCTTTTACTAAATAACTATACATTCCATACTTGAGTGCCTCTAGTTACAGAATACCCACAATCAGCAAATTTACTCATCTCATCTTTGAAGTACTCTAACTGTTCTGCCTTATATATTTCCCTTACCCTAAAATAAGACTACAAAATGAGGTTATATTCTTCTTACACACACACACCCACACACACACATACCCACAAATCTATACCAAAATGGTCTAGTTACTGAAAGCTGACTGCTCTCAGTACATCCACTTTTGTCTTTCAATACTTTGTAATAAGTACTCACGGAGAAGGCGATGGCACCCTACTCCAGTACTCTTGTCTGGGAAATCCAATGGACGAAGGAGCCTGGTAGGCTGCAGCCCATGGGGTTGTGAAGAGTCGGACACGACTTCACTTTCACTTTCACTTTTCACTTTCATACATTGGAGAAGGAAATGGCAACCCAGTCCAGTGTTCTTGCCTGGAGAATCCCAGGGACGGCAGAGCCTGGTGGGCTGCCGTCTATGCGGTCGCACAGAGTCGGACACGACTGAAGTGACTTAGCAGCAGCAGCAGCAATAAGTACCCCGAGTACTCCCTCGACTGTCTTCCATGCCAATAGACTTAGCTTGTCATGGTGCAAGTGACTATGTTTTGGGGAGCAAAGCAAATTAATACTTGGCTTCCATACAAGAAGAGTTCTGGAAGCATGCATGGGAGCATCCATGTTTGAAAGAAAGTGTTATTTACAAACTTAAACTCCCTCAGTAAGCAGGGAGTTGGGGACATAGGTGGACAGTGACTCCAACATGGCCCCCTGGACATCTAACAGAACTGAAGCTTCCCAGTTCAATTTGAATAATTGAGTGTAGTCCTTTTTCCTGAAGGGAATGCCCGAGATGTAGTCCATCTAATTTGTTTTGTTTGTACAATCACCTGTGCAAGAGTTATGGCAGTAGAAGTGGGGAAGATATTGGGACTTGATGATGGGGGTTATGAGTGGGAGACATAGGGACTGGGGAATCCCTGCTGCTTCTGATAGACTCATCAATAAGGTTAATGAGGATGGTGATCACATTGTGTTCAGGCTGTCTGGCAGGGGATGTCAGGCCCAGTAGGTCGCTGAATCTGCTTGCAATACTTTAGGAGAACTACCAGAGTATTTTCTTAGTGACAAAAGTTCTAAAGGTGCTGTGAAAGACAAAAGACCACGAGTGTTCCTCCTTCTCACATTCCTCACAGGGTCTAAGCTGCTGGGTACTGGAGTGTTGCTTTCTCTCCACTGTGTCCCATTACAGTAGTCACAACTTCACATTTTCCCCCAACCATCTTCTTTTCATATCTAGACCTTTTGTTTGGAACACACTACTGCGAAAGGGTTAAGGATAGCTTAAAATATATGCTTACTATATGTTCGACTCTTTGGCTTACTTGTACAGTATAGAAAGACTCATCGAGCTGTGTACTTATTATCCTTATGATCTAGTTTCATGTCAATCCAACAGGAGAATTCAGGAGACTGATCTAAAATTCATTGTCAGTCCTTTAAGCCTCTTTTTGGTCAGACACCTTGATGATATATCTTCTAGGTCATTCTGGGATTGTTGCTGAGGGAAAGAAGGTAGCTTCATGGCTAGGAATGGTCAGGATGAAATCCTGAATTTTCAAACTTTTCTAAATAATGTCCACTGCTTTCTTCCTGACAGTTACCGCAGAAGCAGATAAGAGGAGATAATCCTTTCCTGTGGGCAGCTGCAGGGAACAAATTGATTAGCTAAGGTGTATGAACTAGGGGGAGTTGAAACAGGTGAAGTCAAAAAAGTGTTTGACTCAGTGTTTGAGGAGGCCATCAAAACTACCAACAATACCAGATGTGTCAGGATGGGATGGGGAGTCTATTGAATACCTTGACTGTAAGCCATTTTTGAGTAGCTCCTGCAGTAAGAGGTGCACCATTATCAGATTGCAAATGGCCCAGAAACCTTAAAATACAACACAGATTAGTATTATAGGTTGCAATGGCATGGATAGAGCTGACTGATTATACTGACACAGTGACTTACAATCTGAGAAATTGTCCACAGTGGTGGGGCATCACCAGTAGTTCTGGCAGGGGTCAAAAGTCTAACATAATCAATAGCAAATGGGTGGCGGCCACATGCTTTGCAATGCAGCCTTCCTCTCTTTAAAACAAACTGGTCAACTTTTGGCAAGATTCACAGTCTACATATAGTGGTAGCTTCTGCTTCAGATATAGGGGAATTCTTAGTGTTGTGCCCAATTTGTGATGGTGGATGCATTGCCATGTCCAGTACTATGATGGTATTCAGGAAGCTTCTGTCAGTCTAGGAAATGCAGAATTAATTCCAGCTTTATTCCACTTGGTTTGACAGACCCTTACCATAAACATCTTTGTGAGTGACTCATGCTTTGATCATCTTCTGTGATTTGTCTCTGCAGTTTGTGGTTCCAAAGATGGTTATCTTTAACCTGCTTACCTCTGGTTTTCCAAGTGGTAGACCAACTAGCTAGGTTATTGGTATGAAGAGCCCCAAGCACAAGTTAGTGAGGCTGAGAATGGCCTTGAGTTTTGGCTACTGAACTGAAGAATCACGTCTACTTTCTGTTCTGTAATGCTGATACTGAACAACTGCAGTAGTCAGTGGACGCTGTTGGGTTTCAGTTAAGTGACCCATCAATAAACGTGACTCGGGAATTTAAGGGGATTTAAGGGAATTTAAGCCAGGCTTCAGCAATATGTAAACCATGAACTTTCAGATATTCAAGCTGGTTTAGAAAAGGCAGAGGGACCAGAGATCAAATTGCCAACATCTGTTGGATCATCAAAAAAGCAAGAGAGTTCCAGAAAAACATCTGCTTCTGCTTTATTGACTATGCCAAAGCCTTTGACTGTGTGGATCACAATAAACTGTGGAAAATTCTTGAAAGAGATGGGAATACCAGACCACCTGACCTGCCTCTTGAGAAACCTGTATGCAGGTCAGGAAGCAACAGTTAGAACTGGACATGAAACAACAGACTGGTTCCAAATAGGAAAACGAGTACATCAAGGCTGTATACTGTCACCCTGCTTATTTAACTTATATGCAGAGTACATCATGAGAAACACTGGGCTGGAGAAAGCATGAGCTGGAATCAAGATTGCCGAGAGAAATATCAATAACCTCAGATATGCAGATGACTCCACCTTTATGGCAAAAAGTGAAGAAGAACTAAAGAGCCTCTTGATGAGAGTGAAAGAGGAGAGTGAAAAAGTTGGCTTAAAGCTCAACATTCAGAAAACGAAGATCATGGCATCTGGTCCCATCACTTCATGGGAAATAGATGGGGAAACAGTGTCAGGCTTTATTCTGAGGGGCTCCAAAATCACCGCAGGTGGTGACTGCAGCCATGAAATTAAAAAATGCTTACTCCTTGGAAGAAAAGTTATGACCAATCTAGATAGTGTATTCAAAAGCAGAAACATTCCTTTGCCGACTAAGGTCCGTCTATTCAAGGCTATGGGTTTTCCAGTTGTCATGTATGGATGTGAGAGTTGGGCTATAAAGAAAGCTGAGCACTGAAGAACTGATGCTTTTAAACTGTAATGTTGGAGAAGACTCTTGAGAGTCCCTTGGACTGCAAGGAGATCCAACCAGTCCATCCTAAAGGAGATCAGTCCTGGGTGTTCATTGGAGGGACTGATGTTGAAGCAGAAACTCCAATACTTTGGCCACCTGATGCGAGGAGCTGACTCATTGGAAAAGACCCTGATGCTGGGAAAGATTGAGGGCAAGGGGAGAAAGGGATGATAGAGGATGAGATAGTTGGATGGCATCACTGACTCAATGCACATGAGTTTGAGTAGACTCAGGAGTTGGTGATGGACAGGGAGGCTTGGTGTGCTGTGGTTCATGGGGTCACAAAGAGTCAGACACAACTGAGCAACTGAACTGAACTGACTGAATGTTAGTGCTCCACCTATGTTTTCTCACATGACTTTTTCATTCTCATGGAAATATCTCCTTGAGAGGGCCAGAGTTCTCTTGTAGCAGCTAGCAAAAAAAATCTGAGAACTTTTACTGTCATTTCTGATGGATTTTGTGTGTGTTAGTCACTCAGTCATGTCTGACTTTTTGTGACCCCATGGATGGTAGCCCGCCAGGCTCCTCTGTCCATAGACTTCTCCAGGCAAGACTGGATTGAGTTGCCCTTTCCTACTCCAGGGGATATTGCTGACCCAGGGGTTGAACCTGGGTCTCCCACACTGCAAGGAGATTCTTTACCATCTGAGCCACCATTTTAGCTGGCATGATAAACTATATTATGGGGTCAACTTTAATATTGCTCATGCTTCCTTATGAAGTGATATTCATCAACCCCCAGCCCCAATTTCCTAAGCCAATTGCACAAAGTTCTAATAATGATTTGCCTGATTTCTGTTCACAGTGGTCAAGAATTTTTCCCATTTCACCTTCAGAGTCCCTGGTGGGGACTTCCAGCTTCCCTGGTGGCTCAGATGGTAAAGCATCTGCCTGAAATGCAGGAGACCTGGGTTTGATTTTTGGGTTGGGAAGGTCCTCTGGAAAAGGAAATAGCAACCCACTCCAGTACTCTTGGCTGGAAAACCCCATGGACAGAGGAGCCTGGTAGACTACAGTCCATGGGGTCACAAAGAGTTGGACATGACTGAGCGACTTCACTTTCACCTTCAGTGTAAGTTCCTGTCTTTGTAATAGTGCCTCAAAGGAGGTAGAATCTTCTGCCTAACTAGAGCAAATCTTATACTGGTTGCTGTGAGGTTCATGTAAGACTGATCACCAGATTGGNAGGAGCCTGGTAGACTACAGTCCATGGGGTCACAAAGAGTTGGACATGACTGAGCGACTTCACTTTCACCTTCAGTGTAAGTTCCTGTCTTTGTAATAGTGCCTCAAAGGAGGTAGAATCTTCTGCCTAACTAGAGCAAATCTTATACTGGTTGCTGTGAGGTTCATGTAAGACTGATCACCAGATTGGCCAGCACCCCCCTCCTGACCCGCTCACCCCCACAAAACCCAAAGGTGAGTTAGCAACAACCAAGGCAATTTGTAGGCAGCACCAGGGTTTTTATTCATTCATTCACAAGTGCTTATTGTGTGCCTACTTTTGCTAGGCATTCTTCTGTGTGCTGGGGATTTAGCAGTAAACACAATAGTCAAAAATCTATTTTGAGAATCTAAGTTCCAAGTAAGTGAATTGCAACAGATATTAGAAAGTGGCAAATGCTGTGAAAAAATAAGAAGAAATGAAAAATAAAACAGGATATTAGGACTCGGGTGTGAGGATAAGGGTGGAATATAATATGACAGAAGCAGAATGTATGTTCAGTTGTAAGATCTGAGCTGGCTTTATTGAGAAAGTGAGAAATGAGGAAGGTTTGAGAGCTGAGAAACTGACTTTTGTGAGAACATTTTATTCCTTCTTGTGAACCTGCCACTTAGAACAGTGCTTGATAAACACTAAAAGTTCAATAAAAATGTGTGGACTGAATGGAGATGCAGGCAGCATCTGATGAATCTTGTCTTGTTCACAGATTGACATGAAGAGTCTAGATTTGATTTCCAACCTTCCTGTGAGCAAATTGATGGGCAAGAACACAAAAAACCATTGATCAAATAATTTTTAGTTGTCAGAAGAGTATTTAATGATTCAATCTGGGATATTTCAATCAGGTCAGGTATCAAGAATAATCAGCTAATTCTTGTCACCTGCATGACCAGAGGAGTTTACCTAGTTTTAGGTACTTCTTCCTGCAACAAAGGTAGATCTGTTTCAAGGGCATATCCAATTCTCTAACTCAGAGTGCAGAAATTGATGGAAAACCTCCAAATTGCAATTTTCTAATTTCAAAAATTTTGTGATTTGACCAACCTGTGTTTCCCTATATTTTACCCATTGTCCCAGATCTGTTTCTTGGGGCCATAATGAGTAGAATCCTGTTCATAAATGGATACTAAAATATTTGAGGTGGACTGTTATCTTCTCTGAGTTTTCTCTACTTCTGGGTAAATAGCCCCATTCTTTTAAAAAATGCTTTCACTTAAGACATTAGATTTTCTTCACCATCTTATACATTGTCTACTAAAAATATTCTAGTTTGACTTAAATTGGATTAGAACACTAAGTGTGTTATAAGTAATACACAGAAAAGAATTTTGCCATCTCATTTGCTCAAGATATATGGTTTGTTAATGCCGCTTAAAATCACACTAGCTCTTTGGGGGGCAGTTTCATCTCATCACAAGCATTTCTTGAGCCTATTGCCAGCTACAACAATTATTTTTACCTGCTCTATTAAGCCAAATTGTCCCTGGTGAAGTAGTTTACAGGGAGCCACAATACTAACTAAATACTTTTCTTCTTGTTAAATTTTAACTTACTAGATGTAACACAATACTTCAGTCTGTCAGAATATTTTTCATTTCGCTTTCATCAATGAATTTGCTACCCCTGCTGCCTTCAATTTCATGTCATTTTCATATTTTGATGAGCCTGCTTTTCTAATTGTTATCTAAGATAGTGGACTTAAAATTTACATGAACAGAAAGATTTTTGAAGTAAATTATTACATAACATTCTAAAATGTAAGAGAGACATTTGTATAATCTTATTCTGCAAGTTAAATAATTAATATTTACTCATTATGAAGTTGTTCATATTAGCAAAATGTTATTGTTGAACACAGAATTTCAAATCAGTGTTTATGGATGACAGTTGAAATCATATCAATCTTATCTAATTTACTTGGGTATTTTCATTGCACAGTATTGAGAATACTGTCATGGAGACAGAAGTAGTTGCAATAGTTTGGTTAGTTTTAAACTCCACTGTTCTTACAATTTCAAGATATTTTTCAAGTGAAATGAATCAGATGTTTGAAATAAACAGTAGAAATTTTGACTTTAAAACTAAAGCATTGATAATATTTACTGAAGGTTCTCATTCATTTATTTAACAAATTTCTTGAAAATCTACCATACAAATAGCATTATAGCATTATTTTAGATGCTAGAGGTACAGAGATATATATGATGTAAAAGTAATTGGCTCATACAGCTCAATTACAAAAAAGAGCAACCCAATCAAAAAATGGGCAGTACTATCTTTCTAAATTCCATATGTATGCCTTAATATACTTGTCTTTCTCTTTCTGATTTACTTCACTCTGTTAATAGGCTCTAGATTCATTCACTTCATTAGAACTCTCAAATGTGTTCCTTTTTATAGTTGAGTAATAGTCTATTATGTATATGTACCGCAGCTTCCTTATCCATTCATATTAATGTATATATAAATAATCTAGAAAGATAGTACTGATGATACTACTTGCAGGGTATCAAAATGTCTGTGTCATTTTGGATGCAGGCATTTGGATGCAGTGAGGGAAGGAGAGGGTGGGATGATATGAGAGAACAGCATTGAAACATGTACATTTGTAAAATAGCCAGTGGGAGTTCAGTGTAAGAGGCAGGGCACTTAAAGCGAATGCTCTGTGACAACCTAGAGGGGTGGGATGTGGAGGGAGGTGTGGGGAGGGTTCAAGAGGGAGGGGACATGTACATACCTAATGCTGATTCATTTTGATGTATGGCAAAAACCATTACAATATTGTAATTACCCTCTAATTTTAAAAAAAAAAGGAAAAAAATGGACAGAAAAGCTAACAGATATTTCTCCAAAGAAGACATATACATGGCCAATAAGCATATGAAAAGATGTTCCTTATCTCTAATTATTGGAGAAATGCAATTCAAAACTACAGTGTGGTACCACTTCATACTGGTCAGAATGTCCAGCATTAAAATATCTACAAATAACAAATGCTGGAGTAGGAGTGGAGAAAAGGGAACCCTCCTTCCTGTATTGTAGGTGGGAATGCAAATTCGTCCAGTCACTGTGGAAGACAGTATGGAGATTCCTCAAAAATCTAAAAGTAGAGTTATCATATGATCCAGCAATCCTACTCCTGGGGATGTATCCAAACAAAGCTATTTAACTAAAAAAAAAAAAAAAAGTATCCCTGTGTTCGTGTGTGTGCGCATGTGTGTGCGCTTATTTGTGTTTGACTCTTTGCAACCCCATGGACTATATCCCACCAGGTTCCTCTGCCCATGGGATTTTCCAGGTGAGAATACTGGAATGTGCTGCCATTTCCCACTCCAGTAGGAATATTCCTAACCCGGGGATCAAACCTGCATCTCTTGCATCTCCTGCTTTGGTAGTCAGATTCTTCAAAACTGGCCCCACCTGGGAAGCCCATTCCTGTTTTTCACTTCAGTTCAGTTCAGTCGCTCAGTCGTGTCCGACTCTCTGTGACCCCATGAATCGCAGCACACCAGGCCTCCCTGTTCATCACCAGCTTTCGGAGTTCACTCAGACTCACATCCATCGAGTCCGTGATGCCATCCAGCCATCTCATCCTCTGTCGTCCCCTTCTCCTCCTGCCCCCAATCCCTCCCAGCATCAGAGTCTTTTCCAATGAGTCAACTCTTCGCATGAGGTGGCCAAAGTACTGCAGTT
>SJYX01011623.1:110741-165955 GCA_006410675.1 Oreotragus oreotragus
TGCATACAGATTTCTCAAGAGGCAGGTTAGGTGGTCTGGTATTCCAATCTCTTTCAGAATTGTCCACAGTTTATTGTGATCCACACAGTCAAAGGCTTTGGCATAGTCAATAAAGCAGAAGCAGATGGTTTTCTGGAACTCTCTTGCTTTTTCAATGATCCAGCAGATGTTGGCAATTTGATCTCTGGTTCCTCTGCCTTTTCTAAAACCAGTTTGAACATCAGGGAGTTCACGGTTCACATATTGCTGAAGCCTGGCTTGGAGAATTTTGAGCATTACTTTACTAGCATGTGAGATGAGTGCAATTGTGCAGTAGTTTGAGCATTCTTTGGCATTGCCTTTCTTTGGGATTGGAATGAAAAGTGACGTTTTCCAGTCCTGTGGCCACTGCTGAGTTTTCCAAATTTGCTGGCATATTGAGTGCAACACTTTCACAGCATCATCTTTCAGGATTTGAAACAGCTCAACTGGAATTCCATCACCTCCACTAGCTTTGTTCATAGTGATGCTTTCTAATTCCTGTTTTTAGCAGCCCTGTTTACAATAGCCAAGACATGGAAGCAACCTAAATGTCGATAAAAAGAGAAATGGATAAAGATGTTATATATAGTTTGGGAGTTCATGTACACCCATGACGGATTCATGTCAATGTATGCCAAAACCAATACAGTACTGTAAAGTAAAATAAAGTAAAAATTAAAATTAAAAAAAAAAGATGTTATATATAACCACAGTGGAATATTGTGTGCATGCTCAGTTGTTCAGTCGTGTCTGACTATTTGTGACCCCATGGGATGTAGCTCCCCCAGGTTCCTCTGTCCATGGGATTTTCCAGGCAAGAATACTGGAGTGGGTTGCCATTTCCTCCTCCAGGGAATCTTCCCAACCCTGGGATCGAACCCATGTCTCCTGCAGCTCCTGCATTGGCAGGTGGACTCTACCACTGAGCCACTTGGGAAGTCTGAATGGATAAAGAAGATGTTGTACAAAAGCACAGTGGCATATTACTTGATCATGAAAAAGAATGAAGCAATGCCATGTCCAGCATCATGGATAGATCTAGAGATTATTATACTAAGTGAAGTAAATCAGAAAGAGGAAGACAAACACTATATGAGATCACTTATAAGTGGTTTCCAAAATATGACACAGGTGAACACATCTACAAAACAAATAGACTCCAGACTTGTGTTTGTCAAGAGAGGTGGGGAGCAGGAGAGGGAGAGATTGGGCATTTAGGATTAGCAGATGCAAATTTTTATATATAGGATGAATAAATAAGAAGGTTCTACTGTATAGCATACTTCTCTGTAGCTCAAATGGTAAAGAATCTGCCTGCAATGCAAGAGACCAGGGATCAGTCTCTGGGTTGAAGGAGCCTCTGGAGAAGAGCATGGCAAGCCACTCCAGTATTCTTGCCTGGAGAATCCCACGGTCAGAGAAGCTTGGCAGGTTACAGTCTGTAGGGTGGGAAAGAGTCGGACACAACTGAGTGACTAACACACACATTTTATAGCATAGGGAACTATATTCAATATCCTATTAAGAATAGTTGGTTCTTGGAGACTACATTCTAATATGAGACCAAAAAAGAAATATACACATATGTGTACATAAGCATATAAATGAATTTATTTCAGTGTTTACATGTATGTGTTTGTGTGTACTAAAATCAGAACCCTCATCTCTGCAGTTGAATAGGAGCTGTAGTAAAATACACAATGTGCTCACTCTTCCCATTTTATGCTTATTTTCATTAACTAAAAGTGGAGTCATTGCTATTTACCTAGTGTTTATGTTGGAGACCTGGGTTCGATCCCTGGGTTGGGAAGATCCCCTGGAGAAGGAAATGGCAACCCACTCCAGTATTCTTGCCTGGAGAATCTCATGGATGGAGGAGCCTGGTGGGCTACAGTCCACGGGGTCGCAAAGAGTAGGATATGACTGAGTGACTTCACTTTCACTTTCAGTGTTTATATTACACTTCCTTAATCCACTAACCCTTCTACTTTTCTAGAGAACTATTTCACAGCTTCTTATCTCTCTCAATCTCTGACACAGGTTTTCTATCCTCTCTCTTGTCCAGTGACCTCTCCTCTCCCTTCTTTGAGAAAACAAAATCTATCAAAAGAGAATATTTGTAGGGTACCATTGCTTCCCAAGTAGCTCAAATGGTAAAGAATCTGCCTGCAAGGTGGGAGACCTGGGTTCAGCCCTTGGGTCGGGAAGATCCCCTGGAGAAAGCAAGGCAACCCCACTCCAGTATTCTTGCTTGGAGAATCCCATGGGCAGAGGAGTCTGGCGAGCTACAGTCCATGGGGTCACAAAGAGTGGACATGACAGAGCGACTAACACACACACACACACACACACACACACACACACACACACAACATTAATTCAACTGCCAACATATGTTTTCAGTACAACGTGCTTGTTTCCACAGACGAAGTAGCCATTCTTCTGTTTGATGTCAACCTTTCTGCTTGTGCCTGGATTCCATCCCTTTTTGCCTATTGGAAAACCTTGCTTCAGCGATTCTCCTTTATTTCTTCTCCATTTGCTTTCTGCAGAATAAATTTCTTCCATCAGTCATCCCCTAGAGATCACTTCCTCCAACAGCTTCAGCCTCATTTCTTTACTCATTTTGAAACAGAACTTCTCAAAAGTTTAGTCTATAATCAAAATCTCTTTTACTTCATAATTTAAAAAAATTCTTATCACAAATCTGATCTCTTATGAGCTTATTTGCTTTTGAAATATGATTGACCAACAAGACTACATTAATTCCGGTTACACAGCACTATGATTCAATACTTCTATACTTTACAAAGTGGTCACTACAAGTTTAGTTATGACCTGACACCATACAAAGATATTTTATAATTAACGACTATATTCCCTGTGCTGTACATTTTATATCATGTCATATTTATTTTGCAACTATACATTTGTTCCTCTTAATCTTTCTCACTTATTCATCACCTTTCATCGTCTTCTCTCCTCTGGCAGCCATGTGTTTGTCCTCTGTATCTATAACTTTCCTTTTGGTTATGTTTGTTCATTTATTATTATTTTTTAGACTCCACATATCAGATAGCAGATTTGTAGTACTAACGGTGGGAAGTGGGGGAAGGGTGAACTGAATGAACGCAGTGAAAAGGTACAAATGTACAGTTATAAGATAAATAAGTACTAAGGGATGAAACATACAATGTGAATATATTATACATTGTTATATGTTATATATGAAAAGTTGTGATGAGAGTAAATCCTTAGAAATCTCATTACACGGAAAAACATTCTTTTCTATTTTTTTAATGTTGCTCTACATTGCTCTACAAATAATGCTGCATCATTTAGTAAATGATGTATATTCACTAAACTTATTGTGATAATAGTTTCATGATGTATATGTCAAATTATTATTACTTTTATCTTAAATATTGCTGTATGTCAATAATATCCCAATACAACTGGAAGAAAAAAATCTTATTTCTCCTTTTTTAAAAATTAAGACCATTTGTAAAGGGCAGTTTTAGGCTTACAACAATATTGAGAGGAAGATACAAAGATGATCTCCCTGCTCCCTAATTTTTAAAATTGGTTATATTTTTAGCATCATTCTAACAACTTCAGTTTTTTTGTTATGAAATAAAATATGCAAAAATTACCTAACAGTGAACTGATAGCTTAATGAATTATTATAAAGAAACAGTCATGAAAACCACCAAGATCAAGAAATTAGATATTGCTACTATCATCTCCTAAAAGATGATGCTGTGAAAGTGCTGCACACAATATGCCAGCAAATTTGGAAAATTCAGCAGTGGCCACAGGACTGGAAAAGGTCAGTTTTCATTCCAATCCCAAAGAAAGGCAATGCCAAAGAATGCTCAAACTACCGCACAATTGCACTCATCTCACATGCTAGGAAAGTAATGCTCAAAATTCTCCAAAACAGGCTTCAGCAATATGTGAACTGTGAACTTTCAGATGTTCAGGCTGGTTTTAGAAAAGGCAGAGGAACTAGAGATCAATATGCCAACATTTGCTGGATCATGGAAAAAGCAAGAGAGTTCCAGAAAAACATCTATTTCTGCTTTATTGACTATGCCAAAGCCTTTGACTGTGTGGACCACAATAAACTGTGGAAAATTCTGAAAGAGATGGGAATACCAGACCACCTGATCTGCCTCTTGAGAAACCTATGTGCAGATCAGGAAGCAACAGTTAGAACTGGACATGGAACAACAGACTGGTTCCAAACAGGAAAAGGAGTACGTCAAGGCTGTATATTGTCACCTTGCTTATTTAACTTATATGCAGAGTACATCATGAGAAATGTCGGGCTGGATGAAGCACAAGCTGAAATCAAGATTACTGGGAGAAATATCAATTATCACAGATATGCAGATGACACCACCCTTATGCCAGAAAGCAAAGAAGAACTAAAGAGCCAATGCTCAAACTACCGCACAATTGCACTCATCTCACATGCTAGGAAAGTAATGCTCAAAATTCTCCAAAACAGGCTTCAGCAATATGTGAACTGTGAACTTTCAGATGTTCAGGCTGGTTTTAGAAAAGGCAGAGGAACTAGAGATCAATATGCCAACATTTGCTGGATCATGGAAAAAGCAAGAGAGTTCCAGAAAAACATCTATTTCTGCTTTATTGACTATGCCAAAGCCTTTGACTGTGTGGACCACAATAAACTGTGGAAAATTCTGAAAGAGATGGGAATACCAGACCACCTGATCTGCCTCTTGAGAAACCTATGTGCAGATCAGGAAGCAACAGTTAGAACTGGACATGGAACAACAGACTGGTTCCAAACAGGAAAAGGAGTACGTCAAGGCTGTATATTGTCACCTTGCTTATTTAACTTATATGCAGAGTACATCATGAGAAATGCTGGGCTGGAGGAAGCACATGCTGGAATCAATAACCTGAGATATGCAAATGATACCACCCTGGTGGCAGAAAGTGAAGAAGAACTTAAGAGCCTATTGATGAAAGTGAAAGAGGAGAGTGAAAAAGTTGGCTTAAAGCTCAATATTCAGAAAACGAAGATCATGGCATCTGGTCCCATCACTTCATGGGAAATAAATGGGGAAACAGTGGAAACAGTGTCAGACTTTATTTTGGGGGGCTCCAAAATCACTGCAGATGGTGACTGCACCCATGGAATTAAAAGACGCTTACTCCTTGGAAGGAAAGTTATGACCAACCTAGACAGCATATTAAAAAGCAGAGACATTACTTTGTCCACAAAGGTCTGGTTGGATGGCATCACTGACTCAATGGACATGAGTTTGGGTAAATTCCGGAAGTTAGTGATGGACAGGGAGGCCTGGTGTGCTGCGATTCATGGGGTTGCAAAGAGTCGGACACGACTGAGTGACTGAACTGAACTGAACTGAACTGAACTGAACTATCATCTCAGAAGCCCTTCATGTGTGTCTTTCCAATTAATGCCCCAGGATCTTCTAGTAGGTAATCACAGATTCAATTTTTTAAAAATATCAATCACATACTAGTTGTACATATCTAAAAGGATTAGTTTAGTTTTATCTATTTTAGAACTTTGAATGAATAGGGTGATGTAATCTTTGAACCTGTGTATTCTTTGTATCTGTTTTTCTTCATTGATATTTTTCTTGTGATCATATTACCTCTATGTTGTGTGTAGTATTAGCTTCTCCATTTTCGTTGCTGCATGCTGCACAAACCACAGTTTATTTTTCCATTCTACCATTAATGAGCCCTTGATTTGCTTTTAGATTTGAATGTCTTGAATAACTGTTGTGGACATTCTTGTACATGTCTCTTGATTATTGTGCGTGTTGCAATTCAGAGGTATATATAAATGGAAGTGGAATTAGGGACACATCTTTTCAATTTTAATAATGTCATGCTACTTTCCAAAGCGTGTCAATTTACATTCTCACCATCTGTACATGAGAGTTTCATTTGTTCCAAAATGTTGGAAACACTTGGCAATTTTAGCCTTAAAATTTTTTTTATTCTCATAGGCCTGAAGTCATAATCTATGAGTTTTAAATTTACATTATGATCAATAAGGATGAACATCCTTTCATATGAGTATTATTAGAAGCAGTGTTTTGTGAAGTACCTATTCAGTCTCCTATTCATTTTTTTTTATTTTGTTGCCATTATTTCTTATTGATTTGTGGAAGTTCTTTTCATATTCTGCATACTAGTTTTATGTCAGTTATATTTGTTGAAATATCTTTTCCCAATCCATCTTTGTCTCTTTATTTACTAAATGGTGACTTCGATGAACAAAATGTTGTCAAGTTCATTATCTTCTTTTATAAAAAGTTATGCCCTATTAAAAATTATCCAAAGCTGATGTTATGAACTTATTCTCTTATACTGTCTTTTAAAAATATTTTTGAACTTTATATTTAGGTCTTTTTCCATTCAAAAAATTGTTTTTGCTTGTGGTGTGAGGCACAAGTCAAAATTTTTTCCCCTCATGAGAATCCAATTCTGTTTCCCTTAAAGTAGAGCTGGACTTCATACTCAGGCAGTTAAGCCAAAGGTAAAAATCTTGATCTCTCCTCCACACAATGACTCACTGATTCTTTTGTTTATTTAGCAATTACTTATTGAGTATCTGCACATTCCAGATATTATGTTAAGATAGGGAATACAGGAATGAATAACAAAAAGGTTATTCCCATCTCTCAAAAGCTGAGAGCCAAGCAGTTATCCTTCCCTGGTGGTGCAGCGGTAAAGCATCCACCTGCCAATGCAGGAGACGCAAGAGATGTGGGTTCAATCCCTGGGTCTAGAAGATCCCCTGGAGTAGGAAATGGCAACCCACTCCAGTATTCTTGCCTGGGAAATTCCATGAACAGTGGAGTCTGGAGGACTACAGTCCATGGGATTGCAAGGAGTCAGACACATCTTAGCAACTGAATACACACACAATGTGATTATGATTGTACTTGGACTTTCTTCATCACAGGACCATTTTAAGTCTCAAAACATAAATGGATTTGAAAACATTTTGTTAACCACAGAGTTCTATACAATAAAGAATTTGTTATACTTATTCAAGGGTCATATGATTGAATAACACTTTAAGAATATTTTCTTCTTAAAATTTTGCATCACTTCTATCATTCTCCTTTGCTCTATGTTCTTCCCTTTTTTATCCAAGAAAGGTAAAAAAAATCATTTACAGGTGACATGCTTCAACCAAACCCAAGTTATGGGAATTTGAATTTCTAAAATGTACTTCAAAAAGTAATTTAAACTGTAGTTCTCTTAGTTCATTTAAAATACCATTTATGTACAGAAGTATTAGATTTGCACAAACATTTTCAAGAATGTATATATTTGCTCTACCTGGTAGATTGCTTATATTGGAGCTGTTTTAAAAAGATGAAATAACAGACAAAACCCACTTTGCCTAACACAAAAAAGTTTGTGGCTCTTTTCAGAGTTCTGATTCCTTGATTGCTATTACATTAAAAATGAAAAAAAAAAAAGTTGGGCAAGGGGAACATACATTCTAGTAAGCTAAGCAATAAGTGCATGAAGTCTGGAACAGGTGGCAAGCCTCCTTAGCTACATGACCTTTGGTGAATCATTCAACTTCCTGATGTATTAGTGTCCTTATCTGTAAAATAGGAATAAACATAGTAAACTACTTCTTAAGGTTCTTGTGAGGCGCAAGTGAGTCAATATGAGTAAACTCTTTATAGCTGAGCCCAGTGCCTAGCAAGTATTATTTTTATTTCTGCTAAAAATGAAATCTTCAATTTTTAAACAAAACTATCATTATTAAGTTTAGAAAGGTTAGCTATAGTCAATTCTCTTTTAAGTGTAAAATATCATTTCTGTTGTCGGAGAGACAGAAGGAAAGGGAGAGAGAGAGGAAAAAAAAGAGAATGAGAATAGATACAAGTGATTACCTGAAGCTGAAAAGCCAAGTGCAAGTTAGCAGCCATGAATGCAACACCCAGCTTTGAAGAGAAGCTTAAAACATAAGCAGTGTTAAGACATTTGTTAAACATTTGTTAAATTGTTTTCAGTGTTTCCTGTAGATCCTATTATTTCTGCAAATTCCTTCATAATATTATACTTTTTGTCATGATGAACACAATCTCTTATCTCAGAAGTGGGGTTTTCCAGCTGTTGGAATGAGGACGCTATATTCTTAGGAGTTTCATATGGAAGCAGTGATAAGAGAGACTACACTGCTGTATTTTGACTAGCTGCCCTGATGAAAAGCCTCCATTGACAGGTGGTATAACACCAATTGTTACTGTTAATCAAAAAGAATCTAATAGCTTAATGAAATCATTGGTATTCGATGTTCCTAGCTCCAAAATCACTGCAGATGGTGACTGCAGCCATGAAATTAAAAGACACTTACTCCTTGGAAGAAAAGTTATGACCAACCTAGATAGCATATTCAAAAGCAGAGACATTACTTTGCCGACTAAGGTCCGTCTAGTTAAGGCTATGGTTTTTCCTGTGGTCATATATGGATGTGAGAGTTGGACTGTGAAGAAGGCTGAGCGCCGAAGAATTGATGCATTTGAACTGTGGTGTTAGAGAAGACTCTTGAGAGTCCCTTGGACTGCAAGGAGATGCAATCAGTCCATTATGAAGGAGATTAGCCCTGGGATTTCTTTGAGGGAATGATGCTGAAGCTGAAACTCCAGTACTTTGGCCACCTCATGCGAAGAGTTGACTCATTGGAAAAGACTCTGATGCTGGGAGGGATTGGGGGCAGGAGGAGAAGGGGATGACCGAGGATGAGATGGCTGGATGGCATCACTGACTCGATGGATGTGAGTCTGAGTGAACTCCGGGAGATGGTGATGGACAGGGAGGCCTGGCATGCTGTGATTCATGGGGTCTCAAAGAGTTGGACACGACTGAGCGACTGAACTGAACTGAACTGAAGTCCTCCAGCAAATTGATGACCACCTAATAGGAGTTTACTTTTCCAACATTAGAGTAATGATCCTACAGACCTAAACAAACATGTATACCTTTTTTGTTTGTTTGTTTTGTACTGAAGTGATCCTCGTTTTTTATTTCATATGCTGTAAGGAACTATTGCATAGGAGAGGGAAGCTGTGTTTTAAGCTCTCCATTCATGCAAATCTTTGGCAAAACTTCATGGTCATACTGCTTCTTCTATTCGTCCATCTTGAGGGGAAAACATATATATTTATTTCCTGATATTTAGCTGTTCCTGAGCATTCTTGAGCTTCTGTTTCAAATGTTAATTATACAAAATTTAGGTTGTTGATTGATTATTGCATTAGCTCTCTTGGTTTTCGGCATCTCATAAACCATTGCTAAGATAGTTTCCATAAACCTTAAAATGTAAACTGCTTATTGATGATCCAATAACCATTTATTAGTCAAACTTTACTGTAGGAATTAAAAACCTTAAGATGTAATCTTATTTTTAACACAATTTAAGTTAATAATTATAATAAAACAATACACAGTTTTTCATTACAGGAAATGGTGAGCAGCTGACTAACTTCATAGTTATTTCTTGAACTACACAATTTAGTCTTTGCTAGAAGGCTATATGTACTATATGAACCATTAATTAATGGTTCATTTTTGTGTGTCAGCTACATGGAAAGAATTGTGTTTTCTTCATTTGATATTATCTTTCCAGTAAGATAGTGTTAACCAGAAAGATATCATTTACTATTTTATTTTCCTGCTCCTAAAAATTACATGTTTATTAAATACTTGATAACCATGTCAGTTAGCTATTGCTATGTAACACTATATCTCAAAATTAAGAAAATTAAGACAGCTATGGTTGTTTTTGTTTGTTATGTCTGCAGGTCAGAAATTCAGGAATGTTGTGGCTGGGGGTCCTGACTCAGATTTCTCATAAGGTTACAACACCCAGGATGCTGGATTCCCATCGTCTGGAGGCTTGCCTGGGACAAAATTGCTTCCAAAATGGCTCACTCTGTAATTGGCAAGTTGACTGATGGTTGGTGGTAAGTCTTAATTTCTGACTTTTTCTGTTTATGTGAAACATTCACAGGGATATTTAAGTATCTTTATGGTAGGACGCTATCTTCTCCCAGAGGGAGAGAGCCAAGAAACTAAGCTAAATAAGAGAGCTGAACTAAATAAGTGTTACTATTAGTGGTTTTCTATGACTTAACTTTAGAAATACACATTATCATTTCTTTCACTGTTCATAGCCAGACCTCATTTGTTGTTGGAAAAGACTACACCATGGTACAAGCATCAGGAAATAAAGTTTGTTAGAAGCCCCCTTAAAGGCTGGCCACCACACTGATTCATTGAATTGTCTCAAATATTCAAAAGTCAGATGCCAATATTTGTACTTGTTAACTCTCACTGAAAATCTATTATCATAAAAAATTGATTCAAGTGAAGACAACAGAAACATTATTATTTTTTATTGAGATATAACTGAGCATAACTGTGAAAGTTTAAAGTGTACAAAGTGTTGCTGCATTTACATATTTCAATATGTTTGCCATCTTGGTTAACTATAGTACTTCTATCATGCTATATAATTAACATTTCTTTTTTTGTGATGAAAACAATTTTAAGATTTTACAGCACTCAGTTTGTTATCTGTAAGAGAAAATTTACAAAGTGGAAATCTTTGTTAACATAAGTGGAAAGACTGGGAATATGGTGGACTTAATCTAGGTACTCTTCAATTTAAGCTGAAGAAAGTAGGGAAAACCACTAGACCATTCAGGTATGACCTAAATCAAATCCATTATGATTAAACAGTGGAAGTGAGAAATGGATTTAAGGAACTAGGTCTGATAGATAGAGTGCCTGATAAACTATGGATGGAGGTTCGTGACATTGTACAGTAGACAGGGATCCAGACCATCCTTATGGAAAAGAAATTCGAAAAAGCAAAATGGCTGTCTGGGGAGGCCTTACAAATAGCTGTGAAAAGAAGAGAAGTGAAAAGCAAAGGAGAAAAGGAAAGATATAAGCATCTGAATGCACAGTTCCAAAGAAGAGCAAGGAAANAGAAATGCAAAAAAGCAAAATGGCTGTCTGGGGAGGCCTTACAAATAGCTGTGAAAAGAAGAGAAGTGAAAAGCAAAGGAGAAAAGGAAAGATATAAGCATCTGAATGCACAGTTCCAAAGAAGAGCAAGGAAAGAAAAGAAAGCCTTCCTCAGTGATCAATGCAAAGAAACAGAGGAAAACAACAGAATGGGAAAGACTAGAGATCTCCTCAAGAAAATTAGAGATACCAAGGGAACATTTCATGCAAACACGGGCTTGATAAAGGACAGAAATGGTATGGACCTAAAGAAACAGAAGCTGTTAAGAAAAGGTGGCAAGAATACACAGAAAAACTGTACAAAAAAGATCTTCAAGACCCAGATAATCACGATGGTGAGATCATTCACCTAGAGCCAGATATCCTGGAATGTGAAGTCAAATGGGCCTTAGGAAGCATCACTATGAACAAAGCTAGTGGAGGTGATGGAATTCCAGTTGAGCTGTTTCAAATCCTGAAAGATGATGCTGTGAAAGTGTTGCACTCAATATGCCAGCAAATTTGGAAAACTCAGCAGTGGCCACAGGACTGGAAAACGTCACTTTTCATTCCAATCCCAAAGAAAGGCAATGCCAAAGAATGCTCAAACTACTGCACAATTGCACTCATCTCACACACTAGTAAAGTAATGCTCAAGATTCTCCAAGCCAGGCTTCAGCAATACATGAACCGTGAACTTCCAGGTGTTCAAGTTAGTTTTAGAAAAGGCAAAGGAACCAGAGATCAAATTGCCAGCATCCACTGGGTCATGGAAAAAGCAAGAGAGTTCCAGAAAAACATCTATTTCTGCTTTATTGACTATGCCAAAGCCTTTGACTGTGTGGATCACAATAAACTGTGGAAAATTCTGAAAGAGATGGGAATACCAGACCACCTGACCTGCCTCTTGAGAAATCTGTATGCAGGTCAGGAAGCAACAGTTAGAACTGGACATGGAACAACAGACTGGTTCCAAATAGGAAAAGGAGTACGTCAAGGCTGTATATTGTCACCCTGCTTATTTAACTTATATGCAGAGTACATCATGAGAAACGCTGGACTGGAAGAAACACAAGCTGGAATCAAGATTGCCGGGAGAAATATCAATAACCTCAGATATGCAGATGACACCACCCTTATGGCAGAAAGTGAAGAGGAACTAAAAAGCCTCTTGATGAAAGTGAAAGAGGAGAGTGAAAAAGTTGGCTTAAAGCTCAACATTCAGAAAACGAAGATCATGGCATCCGGTCCCATCACTTCATGGGAAATAGATGGGGAAACAGTGGAAACAGTGTCAGACTTTATTTTTTGGGGCTCCAAAATCACTGCAGATGGTGACTGCAGCCATGAAATTAAAAGACGCTTACTCCTTGGAAGGTAAGTTATGACCAACCTAGACAGCATATTAAAAAGCAGAGACATTAGTTTGCCAACAAAGGTCCGTCTAGTCAAGGCTATGGTTTTTCCAGTGGTCATGTATGGATGTGAGAGTTAGACTGTGAAGAAAGCTGAGCACCGAAGAATTGATGTTTTGAACTATGGTTTTGGGGAAGACTCTTGTGAGTCCCTTGGACTTCAAGGAGATCCGATCAGTCAATTCTAAAGGAGATCAGTCCTGGGTGTTCTTTGGAAGAACTGATGCTAAAGCTGAAACTCCAATACTTTGGCCACCTGATGTGAAGAAGTGATTTATTTGAAAGGACCCTGATGCTGGGAGGGATTGGGGGCAGGAGGAGAAGGGGACAACAGAGGATGAGGTGGCTGGATGGCGTCACCAACTCGATGGACATGAGTTTGAGTGAACTCCGGGAGTTGGTGATGGACAGGGAGGCCTGGTCGCAAAGTCATACATGACTGAGCGACTGAACTGAACTGAATCTAGGTACTCAGCAATGTCATCAGACATCTACTGTTTTATGGTCTTGTTTCTTCTTGTTGTGCTTTCCTTCTAAAGTGGAGTCCTTACAGAGTGGTTTCAGTTTCAGCTCAGTCGTGTCCGACTCTTTGCAACTCCATGAATCACAGCACACCAGGCCTCCCTGTCCATCACCAACTCCCGGAGTTCACTCAAACTCACATCCATTGAGTCAGTGATGCCATCCAGCCATCTCATCCTCTGTCGTCTCCTTCTCCTCCTGCCCTCAATCTTTCCCAGCATCAGGATCTTTTCAAATGAGTCAGCTCTTCGGATCAGGTGGCCAAAATATTGGAACTTCAGCTTCAACATCAGTCCTTTCAGCATCATCCAGGGGTGACAACAAGTCAGACAGAACTGAGTGGCTGAGTGAACTGAAATGATATTGAGCAGGCAGGATCATTACTTGCATGTGTGCTCAGTTATGTCCAACTCTTTGTGGTCTCATGAACTTTAGCCCACCAAGCTCCTCTGTCCATGGGATTTTTCTGGCAAGAATACTGGAGTGGGTTGCCATTTCCTCCTCCAGGGGATCTTTCAAGCCAGGGATCGAACTCACATCTCCTGCATTGCAGGCAGATGCTTTACCACTGAGCCACAGGGGAAGCCCAGGCAGAGTCATTACATAGTCTGCTAAACTCAGACTAGGAATTGGAAGTCAATGTAATACAATTCATTCACAAGCATGAATAATCAATGTTGAAGTTTCTTTACGTAAAAACTATATTAAAATATAATAGAATATTAGATAAGACCATTACATCATAATCAACTACAGACAACCATAAAATTGGACAAAATATATGAATTATTGGATTTGAGACTTTTCAACAAGAGGCAGAATAGCAATCCCTGAAAAAGGGATATTTGTAAGGGGAGTCCCATTAGTTCTCTGGTTCTCTGCCTGGGACAAATTCCCAGCTGTGGTACAAAGAGTTAGAATCCAAGAAAATAAAGTGATTCTTGCTGAGCTGAAGAAACTAATATTTAAATATGAGGCTTCTGAAGAAGTTGCAATCTACAAGACAGATCTCTGGAGACAAAAAAGCTCTTTGTGATGGACATGTCTAGAATTCTCTGAAACAGGAGTTCCTCATGAGTTCCTGACTGAGTTCTGGGTGCACATATACAGTATAAGACTACACATTGTTACCAAAAGTGCTAAAGGATATTGGAATTCTGGCCTAACTAATGTAGAAAACCTCATTAATGCTTTTGAATCTAGGTTATATATATATCAGAAAGTAAGACCCCTCAGGAGTAAAGCCCTTCAGGAATTACTTCTCCTCAGAAGTAAGGCCCATAATTTGAAGTTAAATCTACTCTGGACCAGCCTTAACCAAGAGCAAAAGAAGCCCTGACAAGGTCTTTAGAAATGCGAGTTTGGAGGTGGAGTCTGCAGTGTAGGGAAGCTGAAGAAAATGTCTTTGGCTTTCCACAGATCCATCTAACAACAAAATTAAGTCAATACAGTTCAATGGTGATGAGCCATAATTGAAATGCTTAATAGGACAAAAATGAACAAATTTCAGAGGAAGATAAAAGAATCTGAAATCTGCAATATTATTCACAATGTCCAGTATATAATAAAAATAACTAAACATGCAAAGAAACGGGAAAACGTAATCAAGAGTTAAGTAAAGGAAAATAAGCAAATATTGGAAGTCAAATCCAAGGTGCCCTGATAGACTTGTGGACAAATGCTGTTAAAAAACAACTAACAAATAAGCTCAAAGTATTCAAATAAGATAAATTCAAATAACTAACAGAAAATATGGTACGGGGAGGGAAGAGAGACGGGGGGTTCAGGATGGGGACCGTGTGTATACCTGTGGCAGATTCATGTTGATGTATGGCAAAACTAATGCAATATTGTAAAGTAATTAACCTCCAATTAAAATAAATAAATTTTAAAAATTAAAAAAAAGGATTAAAAAAAGAAAATATGGTCTAAATACATGAGTAGATAGGACATCTCAGCAAATAATGAAAACTGTTTAAAAATCAAAATTAAAGATTGGAAAAATAAAACTGAGGTGAAAAATTAACTGGATATGTACAGAAACTGAATGGACAATATTAACTGGCATATCATGTACATATAATATAATATGTTTACATATAATCAGAGTCCCAGAAGTGGACAGCGAGAATAGTATAGACAAAAATACTTATATAATGATTTAATACTTATATAATGTTTTAACAATCAAACCGCGTTTCCTTATATATCCTAAATATAAGGGAAAATGAAAATTTACAGACCAAAGAGATTCAGAACAACAATGTGGATTAATTTAAAAAAAAAAAGGCATGGAGGTACATCAGGCTTGCTAAAATACAAAGATTAAGAAAAAATATTGAAATCAGCTAGAGAGCAAAGAGTTACTACATACAGGGAAATAATGATACAAATAATTGCCACCTTTTAAAAAGAAACAGCATTTAGAAGGCTGTGGACACCACATTAAGAATAAGTAGACAAAGAATAAAATAAAGAATTAAAACTCTCAATTCAGAATTGAACTTGCAAAAATGTATATCAAAAATAAAGAAGAAATAAAGACATTGTTTGATAAGTAAAAGCAGAGATCATGGATCCCCAGCAGATTGGCACTACAAGAAATGTTTAAGAATGTTTTTCAGATGGAAAGTTGGATCTACAGGTAGGAAGGAAAGAACCAGGAATTGGAGAATATAAAGGAAAATCTAATTTTCTTTCTCATAAGTTTCTTAAAATACTGAAGACTATTTAATGTAAAAATAATAAAATTGAAGGCAGGGTTAAAATGAATGTAGTGATATAGAAAGTATGCTCTATGGTACAAGAAAATGCAAAAAGTTACTACATTTGTGAAGTATAAAAACAGGAAGTTTGTCAGTAGTGATGTTAGAAATGATATGGGTGAATTATCAGGTATAAAGTGTGAGGTAATACAATATTGGTTCTAAATAGATTTTGAAAACTTAAGGGGGAATATTGTAAATTCTAGAACAGTAATTAGAAAGAAAACAAATGTGGGTAATAAGCCAATAGAGGACATAAAATAGAATAACAAAATACATCAAATTAACTGAAAAGAAGGTATACATGAGGAAGAGAGAAAGAATAAATGATACTAGTAGACAGTATATAGACTTGCGTGTGTATGCATGCGTGTGTGTGCGTGCGCGCTAAGTTGCTTCAGTCATGTCCAACTCTATGTGACCCCATGGACTGTAGCCCGCCAGTCATAGGATTCTCCAGGCAAGAATATTGGAGTGAGTTGCCATTTCTTTCTCCAGGGGATCTTCTTGACCCAGGGATTGAACCGCGTTTCTTAAGTCTGCATTGTCAGGTGGATTCTTTACCACTGCACCACCTGGGAAGCCCATCATACCTTGTTTAAACTGTAAAATTATACTGAAAAAAAGTTTTTCAATTTTTATAAAACAAAACATAAAGCTTCGCTGTGACCAATTCCACTCATAGATATTTAAGAGAATTGAAAGCATATGCTTACAGAAGAATCGTATACTTATGGTCAGAGTAGTTTTATCTGTGGTTGTCAAAATTAGAAATTAATATTCATCAATAGGTGAATGTATAAACAAATTGTGATATACAATACAATGAAAAACTACTCAGAAACATACAGGAATGCATTAAAGATGCAAGAACAAAACTTTAGGAGACATGCTACCACTTCTGTCCTATTCTACTGGTCACTCAGGTGATCTTATCACATGTAAAAGAATTGTACACAGAAGGTGTGAATACTGGAAGGCTAGGGTCACTTTGAAGGCTGGCTGCATCAGCTATTTTCCAGAGATGGCGATCTGGTGGCTATCTGGAGGTGAACTGGTATATAAGGTGTCTGAAGTGTGGTAGTCAAGCAGGATTGGGAAGCACTGTTGTGATCAGATTATGATAGAAAATTTGACTTGTGATTCGATGGATGCGAGTCTGATTGCGTCCTTCACTCCCGGAGTTGGTGATGGACAAGGAGGCCTGGCGTGCTGCGATTTGTGGGGTCACAAAGAGTCGGACATGACTGAACGACTGAACTGAACTGATGTGGCAAAAAGAAAGCTGACATTGTCCAAAACAAATTGTAACAGGAACTCAACTGCAGCAATGAGATTGTAAATAATGTTGGATACAACTCTTTCAAAAGGACTTACTTTTGGAAGCAGGGCTAGGAAATACACAGTCCTCTTGTGTCCAGGGGTATCTGATTGGTTTGGCTCATTGCTGTATGTCTGTTGATGTTGATAGATAATTTGCAAATTGTGTTGTCAACACAATATTTAATCTGCTCTGAACAGCTCATAAACAACACTTTGATTAATTCTTTCAGTCTGTGTCTTCTGGACAAGATTTACAGAGCTCTGTTTATTTGGATGAAAAATAGAGAGAGACAAGTTGTCAGCAGAAAGGGAAGGGGGATGGAAAGATTTCCTTTTCTCTCTTTGGTTGAATTTGGAAAGTGTTTTTTTAATTAGGATTTTAAATGTTCGGTTCCACAAGGGAAGTATTTCTCAGTGGAACTCAGCACCTGGCACAAAGCGAAGCTCAGTGTCAAAGTGGAATGTCAGGACAGACAGAGGCAGACTGGCAGTGGAACACTGCAGAGGGGAAGAGTCAACCAAGCCTAAGGCAGGAGATGTCTTTCTGAATTAGCCAATTAGTTCCAGAAACCTGTTGGACAATTACAACTCATGGAGCTTGCCATCCCCACTCTCTATGGAACACTGAAATATTGTGTTGAATAGAATTCTGTTCAACAAGCGCATTTTAATAAAGAACTCCAATTAAAGAGAAACTTTTATAATGTGAAATCTAAAGGTAAGTATGTATTGTTATTGAGTGTATATGTGAGAAAAAGAGAGGAATTGATTCTGTTGTTCTCCTTTTTGTGTGTTATTATATGCCAATTTTCCCCAGGCCCCTAAATCTGTTTAGCTGAACAGTTTCTATTAATTTTGGCTTTGAAATAATTTTCCATTGAAGCATGCCTTTTAAACAGTACCTCTCTACCTTTGTTGATTTATCCTAGCCAAGATAAGTGGATAGAGTTCTAAAACACTGTTTCTGGAATACTCGTATCACTTTAAAACATGCTGATCATCCAACAGCTTAAGCATACGAACCTGGAAATGAGTGTCATTTGGAAAAAGGTCTTTTCATAGCAATTATGACATAAGATGTAAAGACAGTCTGTGGCTGGTAGGGAAGAAAAGATCCAAAAAATAGCTATCTAATAATTTCAGGACTATTAGAAATGTAAATAATCCAACACCACAATTCCTCCTTGAATTTTCCCCCTTTTATGCCTGTCTCCTCTCAAAGGGATAAATATGATACTTATGAGCTGCTTTTGGAATGCACACATTTCCAGGGATCATGCCAAGTGCTTCTTTTGTTGTTCACATCTGCATCTTTCTATATGATGAAGAATCAACAAGAAAGTAGATTTGGTTTTGTTTCTTTGACAAATAAAGTTCACTTGGGGACACAATTGGGAAAAAAGCAACCACTACATCTATACCAGAAAACCAAAGTTGAATTTTCCATTAGTGATAGTTATACATTGTAACTTATATGCAAGGTGCTTGCTTGGAAATATTAACCCAGATTCAGAAATTAGTAATTATATTGACCTTGACATCTGTCCTCATTACCTTGTTCCCAGCTCACACAATTAGTTTAGCTGAGACTGTCATCAAAACCCTGTGTTTTAGATCTATTTCTAGTAAGGAACTCCTTCAGATCATCACCCCATGAAAATTACAATATTAAGGACACAAAGGTATACGTGTATCTAATTGCAGTAATTGTGTTGAAAAAGAATTCACATAAATCTCCTTTAGGGGCTCCATTCCATTTGATGGCCTTAATGTACTCTCTTAAAACTGAAATGATTTTAAAGTATTGTTCTGCAAAAGATTATCAGCAATTATTGTATATGAAAAGAGCCAGGGTGAAAGAGAACAAGTTGAGAGATTAACATTGTGAAACAAACTTCAGGCTTTTAACAGAAGGATGGTAGAGGCCGATTTAAGCCCCATTTCCTGTGTTTACTCCCTCTCCTCTGTCCTGGATCACAGTTTGTTGGATGCATCATTGCTGTACAAACAATATGCTGACAGTCTAAATGTAACACTACCCTCCTAAAGAATGAGGGAATCACATACTCATACAGAAAGGCAAATACCTAGTGATTTTCAATATTCTGAAAATAGAAATAGTCTATTGGGTTTATTTCATGATTATAAAAGCCTAATAATCTATGATAGCTGAAAGCAAATATGATTTATTAGGGTCTCTCACAGACAGACGATAAACCATAATGTGCAGGCAAACATTTTTTTCTTTTAAAGGAGTGTGTTAAAAAGAAAACAGTCAATAACTTGCTTACTCTATAGCTCCAGAAAATGATGATTTGAGACACTGAAATATCAGAGCTGATGAATGATAGAAGCAAAATTATAACTGTTGTTCTATGGCAAGATAAACTTTCACCTCCGTGAAGGAAGTATAGATTACAGAAACTGATTGCAAGCAATCAGCACTGTATATTCTTCCCTAACTGAGCAATGTTTGAATATGCGCCTTTCAGACAAACGCATTAATAACATTTAGCCACTAGGTATTTGTGGAAGAAATTGGAAATTGTTTTTAATTTGTTGGTTTGGTGAAGCGATAATATATTGAGCCATAAGGGAGAGGGTTAAAAAAAACTATTGGTATAGGATTTCTACTTGCATATGTGAATATATTAATACCCACAGAGCTATGTTATTCTTAGAAACTCTCCCACACAAAGCAAAGGGTTAATAGACAGGGAGATCTAAAAAACTGCATGACCATGTTGTGAAATATGGATTTAACATATAACTCATTGGAGGCCCCAATGAGTTATGGTCCTCATTTACTGCATATTACAGACATTTTTTCCATATTCCTTTTCAACAAGGCATATGGTTTAAATTAGTTTCATCTTGGGTTTTCTAGGGTCTTTTGTGGGCTATTTTCTACAACAAACTATAATTCTTGGGCTTTTTAAATTCTATAGTAGGGTGCTGTTAGGTGCGGTTCTTTAATTACCACATGAAGCAATGCCTCAGTAAGATATTCTGAAAGAGGCACAAGCTGAGTAAGGGGTTGAATGAAGAATTCATACCCAGTCGATGAAATTAAAGAAGCTGCACACTCTTTATGGATGAGGGGGGATGGGTAAAAGTTAGTGTTCATTGGGGTGGAGGTAGGGGCAGTTAGGGATGAAAACATACAGACACACCTTCAGTTGAGTCAGGAAAGGGGACTCTGATAGGTAGCAACATTCTGAAGAGTTAAGGATATTGAAGGACCCCGTTTCCCATAACTTAACTCATAAATCATATTTTCAGGTACTTTACATGATTTATGAGAGGCTGGCTGTCTGCATGATCAGTAAGTTACATTGAAATGGCAATTGGTCTTTCCAAAACGGAGCCTTATGAAAAGAATCCAAATCTCAGAGATGGCGAATTTCAGCACCTGAAAGCTGGGGTCAAAAGAAGGTGTCTGCATTTCATTCTTTGTTCAAAATATAAAATCATAATATTATGTGGGAAAAGCATTGGTCTACAGTCATGACACTTAGGCTTTTGTTTTTTTTTTCAGTACCTTTTCAGACCTTAAGTCATTTATTTTCTTTGGACCTCAGTCGCCTCTCAGTAAACTGAAGGATTCAGGGCCTTCCTGTTTCTAAATACATATTGTACATATGTATAAATTATATATTCCTATTATGTGTATATATTTATATATTATTTCTTATCTACGGGCATATTACATATTATGTGTCGTATGTGGGTGTATATATAGATTCCTTAAACATGTGAAATGAGCTATAGCAAATAACACACATTTACATACATATACATACGTATAATATAAGAAATATATACATGTGTATGTGTTCATGTACTGGTGGACTGTTGCACACTATCAGCTTAGGGGTTCTTACTACCTAATTGTACCTGTTATTCTGAAAATCATAAATGCTGACTCCTAAGAATGTTACATTTATGAGTGCAGTTGTAAAGTAAGATTGAGTACTCTGTCAAGTATTATAGTTGTATAAAGGTACTATATTGTTTTCCTTTAGAAATTAAAAAAATAACTTATAGGAAACTGTTGTTGACACTGATCCTGTGTAAATGGAAGATTAAAACAGAAGTTTATAAAGGGTGTCTTTTTACTTTACATTATGGAATGAATTCTATCTTGAGAATGAATTAAAATTCATCATTTTGTTATAGACCTTTATTCTAATGGACTTGCCCAGTGACTCAGATAGTAAAGTATCTGCCCACAGTGCTGGAGACCCAGGTTCAATTCCTGGGTCAGGAAGATCCCCTGGAGATGGGAATGGCAACCCACTCCAGTTTTCTTGCCTGGAGAATTCCATGGACAGAAGAGCCTGGCAGGCTACAGCCTATGGGGTCACAGAGAATCAGACACGACTGACTGACTAACACTTTCACTTTTATTCTAATGCAACTCATCCCTATTTGGATTTTATATTGGAGGACTGCTACATCTTTTGAAGCTTTCTCAGCAGGCGAAAATTCAGCATATATTGTTTTATTTGCAAAATGCACTCTCTAACCCATTAGATTATATGGAAGCTGTGTTTTGCTGAACACACCAGCCATGAATAAGACTCAACAGGTCACTGGTAAGCTGAGAAATAGAATATTTATGAGCTCTGAATTGTTTGACACATTAGATCAGTTGAGAATTATTAGCAGGACTTTAGATACAAGTTTTTCCCTAATAAACTGTCCATTGTCCTTGTAAGTCAAGAAAGTCGCTGACCTATGGTGCCTGAGCCCATTAACTAGAACCATTGCCCTATCTCAAGCTCTTAATCAGTTATCTTAGATCAGTAGTCCTTCAGATTTGGCTCTTTGGGATTGTTTTAGTCAGTTCAGGCTGCTATAACAAAATACCATAGACTGGGTGGCTTAAAGTGCCCTGGAGAAGGCAATGGCAACCCACTCTAATATTTTTGCCTAAAGAATCACATGGACAGAGGAGCCTGGTGGGCTATGGTCCATGGGGTCTGAAGAGTCAGCCACCTCTGAGTAACTAACAGAGAGACAGAAGGATTGCATGCACAGAGCAGAAATCTAAGGAAGCCCTTAGAAAAAGCTTGCACACACTTTTGAATATTGGGTATTAAAAGGATGTGATGGTTAGTCTTAGTTGTTCATTTTTTTCAGTTATGTTATCCAATTAGTTCATCAAATATTAACCTAAGTGCTACTGTGGAGGTAATTTGTAAAGGTGGTTAACATCTAAAATCAACTGATTTTAAGTAAAGGAGATTATGCTTAAAAATGTGGATGGGCCTTGTCCAACCAGTTGAAAGACTTAAGAGCCAAAACTGAGCTTTTGGGAGAAGAAATTTTGCCTCAAGGCTGAAGTTCAAAACCCTGCCTGAGTTCCCAGCCTGGCCTATGCAATTTCAGATGTCAACTTCATAACTGGGTGAGCCAATTTCTTCAAATTGATCTCTCTTTCTCACCCTCGTATATGTATGAGTACTATATACATATATTGCATAAATATAGTGTGTAATGCATATGTATATTATAATATATATTATCTATAACTATAATATATGTATATATATTCTGATTCTCTGGAGAACCATAAATAATACAAATGGTAAGGGTCAAAAGTTTATAGGTTAGGCACTGAAAGTACCTGCAACAAATGATATTTATATCCATTTTTATGATTAAAAAAATTAAAACAAAAAACCACAAGCATAAATCCCATTATACCACCATCATCTAAACTAAACTGAACACTAAAGATTCAGAGAACTTCTTAGTATGTTCTATGTGAGTAGATGGAGGTTTGAATGGAAATCAGGTTAATACATTATGTCTTAAACACATCATTCAACTAAATCTTGATAGCCAGCATGATATTTATGGCTTCTATGAACATGTAATTCTATTATACATATATATAGAGAGATACATTTTAAATTTATACTCAAATTACAATTGTCCAAGCACAGGGTTCACAAAAGACCCTGCTATTTAAACACAAATTAATAAGCATAAAATAAAAATAGAAATTCATCATTAGATGATCTACCCAGATCACTTATCTGATCAAAATCCTTCTATGAAATATCAATACATGATCAATACATATTTTTTAATATCCAAATGTTATTTTAAAAATCCAACAATATAAAAGTATATTGATTAAAAAGCAAGCATAGTACTTAATGCTTCTTACCCCTTTCATTCTTCCTCTGAAATTCATATGAAGGTAAATATTGACTGGAGTTATATTTTCAAACTTTTTACATACACACATACGTGATACAGGTCATCAGTGACCTACCCTTTGGAAAATACCAAGGACCTGGATGACCTAGGTGATTTACAGCTCATCTCTTTTTGGTAGGTATTGTCAGTCTCAGATTTATTATATTTCTTATTTTGACATTTTAGTGCAGTAGAGACTGTGTAAAAACTTACATTAAACAAATTTGATAAACTATTTTTTTTACTTTACAATATTGATAAACTCTAATTACTAATTCCAAATATTGCATTCTACTTATAAAAACAAAAAAAAAAACAATTATACATTTATATATAGTTATTTAATAGCTCTTGGTTTCATATAGAAAACTCAAATTTGGCTCTGAAATGTGCAGCCTGAGGCTCATATAGAAGAGAATGATGATAAGCATGCCTGAGCAAAAGACATGTACATGATTAACATCATGCTCAACAAGATCCTCAGTTCAAAAGCACATTGAAAATATTTGACTGAAAGTGACTGGAACTGAGCTGTGGGTAAGAAAGCTACGTGTGTGCATGCCAAGTCATTTCAGTCATGCCTGATGACTCCTCTGTCCATGGGATTCTACAGACAAGAATACTGGAGTGGGTTGCCTTTTCCAGGGGATCTTCCTGATCCAGAGATTGGACCCTGTCTCCTATTTCTCTGGCATTGGCAGGCAGGTTCTTTATCACTAGCTCCACTTGGGAAGCTTGGGTAAGGAAGTTATAGGAGTCTAATGGGAACACAACAGTTGTCTTTCTAGAGGAAGGGGGCAGTTATATGTTGCAGATAGTGTGTGAGAAGTAATCAGGTCATGGAATGGGGCCCTCATGAGTGGATCAATGCCCTTATAAGAAGAGACACAAGAGAACTGCTTCCCCTCTGTCTCTCCCCACTGTATGAGGGTACAGCAAGGGGATGTCCCTCTGCCAACCAGAAACTGGATTGGCTGGTACCTTGATCTTGGACTTCCTAGCCTCCAGAATTGTGAAAACTATCTTCCCTTCCCAGGAATCGAACCTGGGTCTCCCACATTGCTGCTGCTGCTGCTGCTAAGTCACTTCAGTCGTGTCCGACTCTGTGTGACCCCATAGATGGCAGCCCACCAGGCTCCCCCATCCCTGGGATTCTCCAGGCAAGAATACTGGAGTGGGTTGCCATTTCCTTCTCCAATGCATGAAAGAGAAAAGTGAAAGTGAAGTTGCTCAGTCTATCCGACTGTTAGCGACCCCATGGACTGCAGCCCACCAGGCTNATAGGGAGGCCTGACGTGCTGCGATTCATGGGGTCGCAAAGAGTCGAACACGACTGAGCGACTGAACTGAACTGATACGTAGGGAAAGTATGTTGGGAATATATACACTCAGGCTTGCTCATGGACAAACCAGTTAACCAAATTAAGGGATCTTGGCCAACCTTGACAAAAGAACAGACAGAGATGTGAAACTTGTATTAAAGATGATTGAAAAGGGGATTGTGGCGGGTACAGTGTTATACGTCTGGAAATGGGGATGAGTAAGTGTAATTACAAATATTAAAGTTTAAAAGAGACTATATTTTGATCAAATTAAAGTTTTAAAAATATGCTTTAAAAATCAAATTTCTGAAAACTGACAGTTTCAGTTATTATATAAAAAAAAAAGTCGGAGGTTTTCCAGATGAAAATATACAGTGGTAAGTATGAAGTTGGGAGAGAATTGGCAAGTACTCTTCTATATCAGATACCCTTAAAAGTTTTTCCCCTCAAGTTACATTTCCTGGAAAACAGGCAGACGATAGACTTTTAAAAGTCTCTTTGACTTAATATTAAATCTCACTAGATCTGCAGCCCAATTTTCACTGGACTGCCCTGAATTATATCAGTAATATGGGCAAGAAATGTAATTCAGCAATTATCAAGTACCTGCTGTTTGCTCAGTAGAACTCAGACTGTCCAAGGATTAGATGCTGACACAAAAGAAGCATAGCTGGTACCTCAAAGAGCATGGCTTTCCCCCTCTCTATCGGCTCAACTTATCTAGTTCATGTCTCTTTATCCAGTGGTATGAAATACATGTTTATTTTTCTTGAATAAATCAATAGATCCGCCAGTGACATAAGCTAATAACCTCAGATCTTCCCAGAAGATGACTTTTCTCCTGACAGAGAGAGCAATTACTAATTGCATTTTTGAAAACTTTGCAAACCACAAAGGGACATCTGTGTGATCAGTGGAATTGCTGTTGTTGTCATCATCACTAGGGCAGTTCCTGGTTGAATGACTATTTCTTTGTTCCAAGAGACTCGGGTCATGGACCCCACTTTTGACCTGTGGGGCTCTACCCTCTTGGGCATAGAAGACTGCCTGAGTTACCGTGGGGAGAAGGCAGAGGTGGAAAATTTCTCTCTCCCATACCGTTTACTTCGATGGAGTCATTCCTTGTTCTGAACATTTATAGATAGAGATTTACCTAACATCACATTTTCTAGACTAAATGGTAGCTTTTAAACTGGTCTCCTCACCTCTAGTATTTCTCTCTTGTTACCCTAAATCGTCTTTTCAGATTAATCCAGCTAAAACTGAAGTTCTAATCATGTTATTCCATTCTCTCTAATCTTCTGTGATCCCCTCTTACCTGCTTATTTCTTGAAGAGCAGTCCTAGAAAATAGATGTATTTAAGTCATAACAGCATTAAATTTTTTATTGGCTGTTAACGCCTTTAGAAGAAAAGCTGTTTGCTTGACAGTGAGAATAAGTGTTCTTTCATTTCTTACTGTGGTTTGTTATATTACTCATGCATGTTTCTTAATGAAGAACATCAAATGATTTTACTATCATGAATTTCTCTGTCTCCTTGAATTGACACAGATGATATATTTTAAAATATTTTGGGTTTTTTTGTACTTGTATGAATGAGTGTCTGTAGTAATATAACACATACTTAGAATCGTGTCTTTGTACTTTTATATTTTTATGATACTTAGGGGTGCTGATGAACTATTGAAAGAAGATATACCTGTGACTAGCACATATCTCTATTACTAAGTACAGATTTTTGCCAGTATTCATTTTTATCCATTTCTCACCAAAATGTATTATCAGAGGAGTGTTTTAGAGTTACAGTAATCAGAATATGCAGTGTGGTTAACAAATGTAATGAAACATTATATAGGTGAATATGGCCTTCACATAAATCCTTTAGCATGTTGAAAAGATCTTAGTTTTAAGTCTCATAATTGCTTTTAATTTCCTGCTTTAATTTGAAATTAAATTTTAATGAAAGACAAAATGCTTCTATTTTCCAAACGCTTCAGTTTGCAGATTTATTTGCTGTTAGCTAAAAATCCTGTGGCGTGAAAACTTTTAGTTTAACAGAAGAGCAAGAGAGAAGGAATTGCACATGAAGAGCTTAGCAGTGTTTTTATTGGCAAAGTGTGTGTCATCACGCTTTTGCTGCTTGGCGCTGGGATGCCCAGAAGGAAGATAAAAGGATCCGAAAGCCTGGAGGTCATGTAACCCAGTTTACCACCTCAGGAAGGACTTTGTTCCATGTCATCCTTGTCCATTAAATGCTCCGCTTGTGTGGAAATTTCTTATGATGGTGCATCCATCATCTAATATGGCAATCTCTTGAATAATTTTAATGTTTTTGTTCAGCTCTTCCTTGTGTTGAACAGAAAAAAAGCAACTTCCTTGTGATTTCCACCCATCTAGAGCAGTTTGAAATTAAACACACAATCAGGGAGTTGGGTACCAAGATAGACTATTTAAAGATTGGGCTATCCAAGAAAATCCAGTACCTCGAGTCTCCACACCCCCAAAATTCGAGTTAGATAAGAATCTCTCGTTTTGAAAGGTTTCAGGAAACAGTATGTCTTCCCTTGTTTTGCTCTCCACTCTTTCTATTTTAAAGTGACTGTTAAATAGCAGCAGTGTCCGCGGCCCTCGCCTGCGTTTGACGCGCGGCCTTTCTCTTCCTGGTAGTGTTTGACTACAGCTACAGAGACTACATTCTGTCCTGGTATGGAAACCTCAGCAGAGACGAGGGGCGGCTCTACCACCTGCTGTCCGAGGATTTCTGGGAAGTCGCCAGACAGCTGCGCCACCGGCTGAGCCACATGGACGTGGTCAAAGTCGTCTGCAACGATGTCGTGCGAGCTTTGCTCACTCACTTCTGTGACCTGAAGGCGGCGAGTGCCAGGTAGCTGTTACAGTGGGAACAACCTCTCCTCCCTTTACTCACGTTAAAGTGTTTTCCTTGTTGAGAAAAGGGGTCAGAGTCAAGACAGAACTCTAGCATATTCATCCTCTTATTGGCCCTTGGCTGGAACTGTTGACATTGCAGGGAATCATTATAATGTTCTGATAGACCAAATAAAAAATTTTTTTTACCAGAAAACCATGGTATAGACCTGTTTGATTTTGTAAATAGCTGAAGCAGTGAGATTAATTTTACAAAGCCAGCACTATCATAAATCTGTTTAGTAGCATAAAAGGTGCCTAGAAACAGAACATTTAAATATAGTTGTTTTACACTCTGAAGAAAGTCAGTGAGTTTTCAGTTTTCGAGAAAGTTTAAATAAAGTTAATGTTTCTTTTTGTGAGTCCTGTGTTAAGAGCTCTGTTGCATCGTAGTATCCTAAAACTTGATTTTTAAAAGGAACTCAGTATTGGAGCATGCAGGCCGTGATTAGAGAAGGTGTTTCCATGTGAAAATTGCCAGTACTCAGGCTTGTCAGCCTTTTGTACTATTAGCCAGGAAAGGTTTGTGCCCGAGAGGTGACTCTGCCTTTGGAAGAAGACTTCAACAAGACCTCGGGGCTCACAACAAATCGTTATTCCCTTAGGTGTGCTGGTAGGATCCTAAACGTCTGTCTTACTCTTGCCTGAGTGAGAGCGTGACGACTCATAGCACCTCTAGTCTGGACATAAAGAGCAGTCTCACTGCAGCGAGTAGCCTTCTGCCTACTGGATACAGACTCAGCTGGAGTAGGAGCAGGGTCCCAGCAGTTTCTGGGGCCTCTTCTCGCTGCTATAGCGCTGCCTCCATTTTAGGGGAGAAGAGAAAGCATTTGCAAAATGTGTAAGGGGATGAGGAAGCAGAGGCATCCTCCTCGGGCAGGTGGTAGCTCTCCTCCTTCTAAGAAGCCGTCTTGTGGATTGGTCTGCGAGCGCTTGCTGCCCTGCCTATCAGGTTGTGGGGGCTCCTGGCTGTTAAGGGGGATCATGCAGCTGTCCAGGAGTCATCTCTCTCGCCATGCCCACCCAGCTTAGGTTCACGAGGCCAGAATCCACAGGGCCACCGTATGCCTATTCTTTTCCAGCCCACTGCCCCCAGTGTTTTTTGCAAACTCTCTTTTTTTCTTAAACTACTTATTTTGCACTGGAGTGTAGCCGATTGACAATATTGTGATAGTTTCAGGTAGACACCAAAGGGACTCAGCCATGCATATACCTGTATCTGTTCTCCCCCCAACTCCCTTCCCATCCAGGCTGCCACATAACATTGAGCAGGATTCCCTGTACTATACAGTAACTCCTTGTTGGTTATCCATTTTAAATAGAGCAGTGTGTACATGTCCATGTTTTTTGCAGATTTTAAAAATAAAATGGGGGATACCTTTAAAAAATTTGTTTTATTAAACTTTTTATTTTGTATTACAATATAGCGGGTTAACAGTGCTGTGAGAGTTGGGAATACTTTTTATATTGTGATCCAGTTTCATCAAATAATGCTCATTACCTATGATAACTTTAATTTTTTTTTTTTTTTTTGGTTCTTTACCATTAACAAAAATGGCATCTGAGATTAAATTTTATCTTGTTCCTTGAGTGCCAATCCACAGTTTGAAAAATTTACTGTGGGGCAGTGGTTTTCAGTTTTCCTGGTCTGAGAGTAGCCCTGTGCTCTTGAAGGTTGTTGAGGACCTGAAAGAGCTTTTGTCTGTGTGGGTTAGAGCCGTGGGGTCCTGGGGCCGGCTTGTGCTGGTGCAGGAGCAACCCTGAGGTCAGTGAGCAGCACCTTGTCACTTTGTAATTGGCCACAGCAGGAGTACTGACCCTGTGAAATGGGGCAAATGCTCCAAATGGGAGCTTTTCTCCCCTTTGGAAAGGCTGTTGTTAAACATTTACCAGCTCAGCCCTCATCGTATCTGTCAATATTTATCATATCAGATATTAAACTAAGACTTTTTTTTAAGTGTAAGAATGCACAGTTCGCTTTCCACTCACTGTCAAGAGTGACAAGGTCACCACACAGCCTGTTGCCTCTGGGAAACTCCACCACAACTCATGACAGCAGGCGAGACACCTGGAATTGTTTCGTTGCTGTGAATAGGGTTTGGATTTCACAGACCTCCTGACAGTGTCTGGGGGACACGCGGGAGCCTGCAGACCACCCTTTGAAAACCATTGTTTTTAGAGAAAGTAACTTCCAGTAAGGAGGGGGTATGTGAACCGATGAGGAAGTTGTAAGAGTCTCAGAAGCTTCAGCCTCTCCTTCTGAGTGTTCTGAGGCCTGTGCAGCACCTAATCGGCTATGGCGTCCGCTTCATAAAGTGCTCCCTAGTTCTGTCTGGTGGATACTGTTATCAGTGGAAGCTCATTTTAAAGTATTTAAATTATGGCTCAATAGAGGACAGTATTTTTAGAACATTGTTTTATTCCACTTAGAAGACTGATGAATTTAGATTTGGGAGAAGACCAAGTGGTTAGAGAAATGGAGTGTTTTTATGATTATCTGATTTCAACATGAGAATATATTTTTCACTGAGACATTTATTTACCAGCTTGCGAAATGACTGCCTTTGTGGATTATATAAAGATATTATGAGTAAGCATCAGAATAATAGAAACAGAGACCTGATTGCGTTTTAGAAGTGCCTTCTGTTTGCCTCCAGTTTTCTTGGGCCAAGGATAGATTTATTGGTGTCTGGGCTATGCCTAGGAGCTCTAGTTGATGATTCTTATTAAAGGAAGGAACTCTATCACTGTTCTCTGAGATTATGGATATTTGGAAAAGTGCCAGTAGGTCACTGTTTTGCATATAGATGGTGGTGCCCTGGAGGTGAATGCTGGGGATCTAATATCTGATTGTGCATCACCTTCTACACATCACCATGAGACTGGGCAGAAATGCATCCAGGTTCTGTGGTTATCTTTCCACTCACCTGCCCCAGATAAGCTTGCCTTCGCCCTGGAAATCGCCATTGGGGTGCAGATTTCCATTGACTGCAAAATGACAGTGGCAGCCGGGAGGCACCCAATTGAATTGGCCACAGTCAGGCAAGAGAATAATAAATTGCATTAATAAAAGCGACACATCCTCTGGTTGACTGTTGGGCAACTGTGTGAAGGCAGCTTTCCGGTCAGCCTGTATTTATTTCCCAGCCGACATGCCGTTGGCTGCTTTAAGTCAGTCCAGATCACGCTTAATTCTTGCCTGTTTCCTCTTCCTTTGCCCCATCTGTCTTGTTCTAGCATGTTTCAGGGAAATATAAAAATGATTGTTTTTATGCTATTAAATCAATAGCATTTTTAATTTCATAGCCTCCTTTTTATAGTCTGTGTATTCTTTTTACTCATAAAGCCCAGGCATGCTGTTTAAGGGACAAAATAATGCTTTTCTTCACATATTTTTCTCTTTATCTCTGAATTTTTTTTTTTCCTTTTCATCTTAATCTCTAATTTTGGCTTTGTGTTAAAGAGTTGGGGATGTGCGAGTCAGAGCAAAACTTGAATTACTTCTACCATTAATTACCTCTGTGACTTTGAATTGTTCACGCGATCCTTCAGATCCTTAATATTCTCATCTGTAAAATGGTGATGATAAATATACTTCTTAATGTAGGTGGGAAGATTAAGTAAGACTGCGCATATGAAATGTATAGAAGGTTAACATCCTTTTGCTTACTCAAGGCACGAGAACCCAGAGCTAAGTACTAGGAATTGCAGTAAGGACACTGATGGAAGGATGCTGTCAGGACTTGGAGACCCTGGTTTATGCTTTGTTAGTTTTTTTTTTTTTTTTTTTTTTTTAAGGAGACTCTAGATGACATTTAAAAAGAGAGCTAGAAGATTTTAAAATTGAATTAAAAAGACACTCACCCCTTTCTGGATAGTTGTTGGTACGATTCGGGAGTTCTGTATAACCGTTCATGCTACTTAAGGTTAGAAATCCCGAAAGCCCATTTTCCCAGATTAATCTGTGGTTGAGAAAGTGTGAAGAGTGAACATAGTTGTTAAAACTGATGTGTTGCCCATTCGATTTTTTTTTTTTAAGCTAATGGTACATGACCAAATTGTTTCTAGAAATTTCTTTCCCTCCTTTTCCCTCTGTTCATGTATTTATTTTTTCAGACATGAAGAGCAGCCGAGGCCTTTTGTGTTGCATTCTTGCTTGAGGAACTCAAATGATGAAGTAAGATTTCTGCAGACGTGTTCTCGGGTTCTGGTGCTCTGTCTCCTCCCTTCAAAGAACGTCCAGTCTCTCAGCTTACGCATAATGCTCGCGGAAATTCTGACAACAAAAGGTAGACTTTCATAACTAATTGTTATTACTAATGCGATAGTTAATGCAAACTGACGTGCTCCATACGAATATGAGAACACTTTATATGATACCTGTACAGACCTTGTATACTGTGGGATGTATGGGAATTAAAGTATTTTCAAAAGATCAAGTTTTAAATGTCACTTGAAGAAGACATCACTTGGCCCTATGTGATAAATTTTTTTATATAACATATTGCCAAATACATAGTCCGTTTCATTTTTTAAAAAATAATAGATAACCAGTCCTTAATGAAATTAAAAGACACTTACTACTTGGAAGGAAAGTTATGACCAACCTAGATAGCATATTCAAAAGCAGAGACATTACTTTGCCAACAAAGGTCCGTCTAGTCAAGGCTATGGTTTTTCCAGTGGTCATGTATGGATGTGAGAGTTGGACTGTGAAGAAAGCTGCGCGCCGAAGAATTGATGCTTTTGAACTGTGGTGTTGGAGAAAACTCTTGAGAGTCCCTTGGACTGCAAGGAGATCCAACCAGTCCATTCTGAAGGAGATCAGCCCTGGAATTTCTTTGGAAGGACTGATGCTAAAGCTTAAACTCCAGTACTTTGGCAACCTCATGTGAAGAGTTGACTCATTGGAAAAGACTCTGATGCTGGGAGGGATTGGGAGCGGGAGGAGAAGGGGACGACAGAGGATGAGACAGCTGGATGGCATCACCGACTCAATGGACATGAGTTTGGGTGAACTCTGGGAGTTGATGATGGACAGGGAGGCCTGGCATGCTGCGATTCATGGAGTCACAAAGAATCAGATACAACTGAGTGACTGAACTGAACTGAACCAGTCCTTATGCCCTTCACAATGTAGCATCCATTATATGCGTAAACAAAAGAATATCTGTACTCAAGGTCTAGTATTCATTCACTTAACATACGTTTGCTGCAGTATTCATTGGTAATACCTATATGTGACTTAGGTCTTCACAGGTAGAGCAGTGGTAAAGAACCTACCTGCTAATGCAGGAAATGCAAGAGATGCAGGTTCAGTCCCTAAATCAGGAAGATCCCCTGGAGTTGGAAATGGCAACCCACTCCAGTGTTCTTGCCTGGAGAATTCCATGGACAGAAGAGCCTGGTGGGCTACAGTCCATGGGGCTCACAATAAGTTAGACACGACTGAGCACAGCACCACCACCAACATATATGACTTAGAATACATAAAAATGGAGCTGTACCACAAGATAATGTGGTTATTAGAAAAAAAATGTATCCAAGGAAATGCTTAGCTAGGATAAGAAAAATGGAAGAAAATATCATCTAAAGAGAAACTTTTCCTACCGCAGAATCTCAAAAGAACATTGTGTTTATATGCATTGATTTAATGTCTCATTTATTATCTCAGGATTAGCCAGCTCTGCCCATTAGCTGATACAGCCAATCATAGAGAGAAGGAGACCTTTTTAACCTGAAGTTTGTAGGATGACTCTCTCATGGTGTCATTGGCTTTCTCACAACTTCCTCCCTGAGGTCTGTTTCACCAGTTGGGAGAATGTTAACTTTCAACCTTTTGGCAGACGAAGCATGTTGAGCCTTATAATGGAAATAAAAGGAAAAAAAATGAATGTACTTAATTTTGATAGCTTTGTTAACCGCTTGGGTTCCGAATGACTTTCTTTCATCATCTTTTTCTGTGTAACTCATTTGTTAAAATGACCGCTTGGTTGTAGCCTTAGCTGGTAGCAGACCCAGCAGGATGGGTCCATGTGTATGTGTGTGTTGCGTGTGTGCATATGCATGCACACTTGTGCAGCCCACTTGGGTAGTTTCACAGTGTTTGCCAGGTGCAGTTTCAATTACAGAAGTAAGAACACAGCTCCTCTGAAGGAAAAGGCCTTTTCAGTGTTGCTCTCTTCTCTGTCCCGCAGTCTTGAAGCCGGTGGTGGAGCTGCTCAGTAACCCAGATTACATTAACCAGATGCTGCTCGCCCAGCTGGAGCGCAGGGAGCACATGAACGAACATCACAAGAGAGCCTACACGTACGCGCCTTCCTATGAAGAGTTCATCAAGCTCATTAACAGCAACTCTGATGTTGAGTTCCTGAAGCAGCTCAGGTATTTGGTCTTTAATTACAGCATGACAATTATCCTTCTCTGTCTGGTTAGGTTAAAAAAAAAAAGTGCTTGTCAGGGAAGCAGAAATAAAGGAAGTCCATAAATCTCACTAATCAGTAACAAAATTTATCGAGCTTCTCCCTTAGTAGTGGAGTTCATTTGTTCAAAGTACCATGTTTTTCAAATGATTAGGTTATAATAGAAAGTTGATCAGTTGTTAGAACCTGTGTAGCTGCTCAGATGCTTCCTTGGGGAAAGCAGTGGAAGGAGCTGATGTGTGTTTAAAATTACAGTGTAGAACATTTGTGTTGATTTTCTTTTTTCTTAGAAAACACAGAGGCCCAGTTTGGGGAATAAAGGGGTTCTTGACTGATTGTCTTGAGAAAACACATTGGAAATAACACCCCAGGAGTCTCTTTCATAGGGGAGTCCAGTCTCCTTCCCTGACCTGTGACTGGGAGAGTTCCGTGGGCTTTGCTGTATCGTAGCATCTTGGGCAGTTCTCTTTGAGGCGGCACTGGTGTATGTTTCATCCTCTGGGTGGTTGTCCCTGTTCGCTGTATCTGAGGCACAGACCTGAGGACCAGTTCTTACTCTCTGCTTCTTACACTGGAGAGGCTGCCAGGAACAACTCTATGAGGGCGGGGATTGATCTTTCTGCTCAAAGAGGAGGTGACGCTGCATAAAGTATCTTGTTACTTAGCTACTTATTGTTCATCTGATTAAAAAAAAAATGCCTTCTTATTTAACTCTGCCCACTCGTATTGACAGACAGAATTGCTTTTTATCAGACTTCTGTCTGAAACCCACATCGATGAGGCTCATCAGCACAAATGGAGCTGCTTTCTTCAGTCATGATCTCAACTGTCCCGTTGTTTTTCCTGTACAATTAGAGGACTCTGCTCTCTGACTTTTATTAGCATTTTAGGTCCCTGTCTTCAAATGCCCCCAGTAAAATTTTGGGATAGGCTGCCTAAAGCAGGAATTGCATCTTATTTAGACTAAGTGAAACCATCTTTGTTTCATACATATCTGAAAAATGATGCACAGGTGTGTGGTTAGTTGCTCAGTCGTGTCTGACTCTTTGCGACCCCTTGGACTGTAGCCTTCCAGGCTCTTCTGTCCATAGGATTTCCCAGGCAAGAATACTGGAATGAGTTGCCATTTCTTCCTCTGGGATCTTCCCAACCCAGGGATCAAACCCGCATCTCCTGCTTGGCGGGGGGGATTCTTTACCACTGCATAACTTGGGAAGCCTGGAAGAAAGATGAGTATTTTCTAAAGGAAATAGTCACTCAGCTCTGCTAGACTAGAATGCATTAAAAATAAACAAACAACAGCAAAAAACCCTTGAATGTGCTATTTGCAGTTCTGCAGTAGAACTACAAAAACTTTGTTTTCTTTTTTCCTGAGTCAGCATGAGATGCTTTCATGGTAGGGTTATGGAGCTAGAAATGCATCCGGCAGGTACACCCCTGGCTGTATATTAGAATCAACCAGACTTTTAAAAATCACAGCTTGAGATCCCACTATCTCTTTGAGGCTACTTCCTCGTTCTTCTTCTCTGGCATCCAAGATGTCAAGCTGAGGATATGGGAGCTAGACTGGGTTAATATTTTGAATTTTCTGGGTCTTCTAGTAGGAGCAGTGAACAGCTCTGCTGACAAAACAGGAGCTGGTAATCTGAATGTTGTGTTGATGCGGGATGTTAAAGGGCAGCTGATTAGATTCCAGTGGTGGAGTGCCTGGTGGGGTGATGGCCACCATCAAGGAAAGGCAGAGAGCCTCGTTCAGAGCTAAGATATCTGCGCCCACCTGTGAAATGCAGCAGTCACAGCCGGACTAGAGAAAAGACCGCATGTTCCTTTATTTTGAAGATAAGCGGGCGTCAAAGTGAACATTAAGCAAAGGAGAAGTGAAAGGCCCCGATGAAACCTTTTGTAAACAAATAGTCAGGTTGTGGTCCAGGAATCTGGCATATCCAGGGCTGTCTGCCTTCTGAAATTCTTAAGGTTATTTGTGAAAAGTTATTTGCTCCTCCATGGAAAGTTATTTGTGAAAATTATTTGCTCTTCCATGGAAAGTACAGGTGCCTAGGCTTCACCCCTGGGAACTTTGTTATAACTGGTCTGGAGTGGAACTGGGGCATCAACTTCCAAGGGGATCATAACATGCGATTAAGACTCCAAGAATGTGGTATCTCTTTTAAATGTAATATCCTCTCACCTGCTGCCAGTCTGAAATTTTTGCCAGATGTCTTGTCATGTAATTCATTCTATTCTGATTCTTTGAAAACGACTTACACTGTGTGAGGTGCATGGTAACTCTGATGGGGGAATACTAACTGATCTGGGCCCCTCATTCTTCTGCCAGGGTTACTGTCACGAGCAAAGGGCATCTTACCCCTGACCTTCCCGAGAGACGTGTTTAACCCAAGATTTCTCAGCCTTGGCAAAACTGACACGTGGAGCTGGATGATCCTTTGTTGTGGGGTTTGTTCAACTTAGTGTAGAACATAAGCAGTGCCCCTGGCCTCCACCCGCTGAATGCCAGCAGCACCCCCAGAGTTGTGACAGCCCAGAATGTCTCTAGACATTGCCGTGTGTCCTCTGGGGGACAAAAATGTTCCTGCTTAAGAGCCACTGGTGTAACTCCAAGAACAGTTTGGAGATATTGTACTTATATTGTACATGCTTGCTTGGTCTCTTCTGTGATGCCTGATTCTTTGCAACCCTGCCTGCCAGGCTCCTCTGTCAGTGGAATTCTCCAGACAAGAATACTGGTGTGGGTTGCCATGCCCTTCTCCAGGGAATCTTCCTGACCAAGGAGTCTATGTCTCTTGCATTGGAAGGCAGGTTCTTTATCACTAGTGCCACCTGGGAAGCCCCGTCTTATATTAGTTAGGTTTAGATTCAGCTGAAAATTAGAAAACCCACAGAATAATGATGACTTGTCAAAGAACAGGGTGTTTTCTTCCTTACACAGAAATCTGGAGTACCCAGTGGGGTGCCAACCTTCTCAAGGACCCAGGCTCCTCCTAGCTCACTGCTCTGCCCTCCTGTATTCCAGAGGCCTCATGGTCAGGATGTTCTCTAGGATCCCATCCCAGGAAGTGGGAGGGAGGCCAGGAAAGATGGTGGCGTAGGTCATGCATGCACTGCTTGTCTTTTAAGGAAATTTCTAGAAGCTGCTACATGACATTTTTGTTTATGCTGTGTTGGTCAAAACAATTGAGAAAAAAACAAGTAGTCTTTTTCTGGGCACCCTTAGGCTTAGTTATAAACGGAGGGTTCTATTACTAAGGAAGACTAAAGAATGGATATGGAGTAGGCAGGTAGGCATGTTTGCCCCGGTCCTATGCGCTGTGGGTTAGAGTAAGGCAGAGCGGCACTGCTTCCCACACAGGCAGTGGGAAGGTGCTTTCCTGGCCTGGACATTCGCCAGGGTTAAGGAGATGCCAAGCAATTACTCAAGAAAGGAAAGCTTTTTTTGTTTTAAGCTATCATTTGTTGACAATCTAATGTGAATCCAGTGCAGTGCAAGGTTCTTTACAATAATCATCTGATCCTTATAACCCCTGTGTACAACAGGTGTGTGTTGCTCATGGCTTGGTTGAGGAGAGCAAAGTGACTTGCCCTGGATCAAAGCTAATCAGTAACAGAGCTGGGATTTGAACCTGGGTCTGTCTGACTTCACACCCAGTTGTAGAACTGGGTGACCTGCCAGCCAGGCGGGCAGAGAACAGCAGTGAGACACGGCCCTAGTCTTGTGGGATTGCCTGCTGGCGTGGAGACGACTCTACTGTTGGTGGGGCTTGGCAGGCACCAACCCTGGTGTGGGTATAACCCATGCAATAACCATCAGAAGTGCCATCATCTTTTATTAAGACAGTGACAGACCGCCAGAAAAATGAGTAGTAATAAAGTAAATCAGAGCAGCCTGTCACTGCCATAATCTCATTTATTGCCAGCCTGATCTTTATTAGATTTTTCAGTTCTGTATTTGTTTATTTCTGACCCTCATTTAGAGAGCAGTGTGGAGAACCTAAAAATAGAGAAGAAATTCTAATAATAAATGAAAGGTTAAAATCAAAGATTATTTAGCTTGGAGAAGAGAAGGAAACCTTTTATCTAGCACATACTGAGATTGGTGTGTTTTCAGTTTTACTAAAGCAAGAGGCAGTGGGCCTAACTGGATTAACTGAAGAGACTAACATTAGCATGGGTTACTGAGAGGGCTTCTAATTATTTTTTCTTTGGCTATCATAATGCATTGGATTTTTCAACTCTGAATCAGCTTAGGTACATCTGCACATGAAGATAAGATATTAAAAATAATAAAATTCTTAAAATCTCATGCTACTGTATAGAAAAATTCAAATTATTTGAATGTTCAGTGTTTTGAACAGGATTCTGAAAATGTGAATCATGAGCAGTAAATAGGGTCATGTTATAGAGGAACAAGAAAAAAAGAAGTCAAGCATACTTAAGACAACCCACTGCAGTGTGTCAGAAATCAGTGAGCATGTGTAAACCGCTAAGGAAGGCTCGTGTGGGCGGACAGGGAGATGGAAATGCAAACTGTAAAACAGAGGCCTGGCAAATCTTTATGAAAAGAATAAATGAATATAAATTTAGTTTTAAAACACATATTAAAATGCGAGACTGCTTATGAAAAGTATCTAAAAGATCTTTCAGTTTTATAAAAAAATAAAAGTACACTGACTTGAGAATATAATTCCTTCCAATGTCTGAGGAATAGCAGAGGGCACTGAGGCAGGGGTTAAACATCCCAGGGCACAAGTTATTTTTATTTAGGAGGCAAGATTAAGTGTTGGTAGCAATTAAAATGTGACATGAGAAGGGGGATTTTGGTGTGAAGTTGATGCTGTTGCTAATAGTAAAGGATCTATTATGTGCTTGTGTTTGGAGCAGCTCTGGTGCTGGGTTAGGTGTTGGTAAAAGTGTTCCCTGCTTTACGAATGACAGAACCCCAAGTCAATTTACGTAAAGCACTTGGCCCAAGACCTGCGTATTTCTAATTGTTAGCTGGTACTAGTATTGTTACTGTTTGTAATCACTAGACCAAGGCTTACAGATGGACTTAATATGATTGTGAAGACCGGGCAGCTCCTCAAGGCCTGTGAGGATGCAGCGTTTCATCTTAGGGTTTGAGGAGCTCTCATGATTAGGCCCATCTAGTCAACGCTTTGGTTTTTCCAGTAATCATTTTCGGATGTGAGAGTTGGACCATAAAGAAGGCTAAGCGCTGAAGAATTGATTCTTTCAAACTGTGGTGCTGTAGAAGACTCTTGAGAGTCCCTTGGATGGCATGGAAATCAAACCAGTCCATCCTAAAGGAAATCAACCCTGAATGTCCATTGGAAGGACAGATGTTGAAGCTGAAGCTCCAATACTTTGGCCACCTGATGTGAAGAGCTGACTCATTGGAAAAGACCCTGATGCTGGGAAAGACTGAAGGTGGGAGGAGAAGGGGACCACAGAGGATGAGACGGTTGGATGATACAGCTGACTCGATGGACGTGAGTTTGAGCAAACTCCGGGAGATAAGGAAGGACAGGGAAGCCTGGTGTGCTGCAGTCCATGGCGTTGCAAAGAGTCAGACATGACGGAGCAACTGAACAACATCAATAGCAGTGGTCTTGTCTATCCTGAAATCTGATCCATCTTCGGGTAAAGGCATAGGGCAAATGAAGACCTCAGTGTCACTTTTATTACTGATGGGTCATGGAGAACATGGTTTACATATGCGGGCAGCACACTGGCTAAAACTGAGTTTCAGCATTAGACGTTCTTTCCTGCCCAACACTGCCGGACTGGAATCCCTCTCCTTGTGCCTGCTCATCCCTGGCGGGTGTGGTCCACTTGCCGCAGGGATGTGGTTCCCGGAGGCAGGAACACATGCCCCTGAGAGGAAAGGGCACAGGAGGGCGGCACAGCACTTGCCCAGTTCCTTCTCCTCTGTGATCACATGAAAAGTCTCTTCGTCTCGGGAGGAGAGGACTGAGAGACGGATGGAGAGAGGCCAGGGGTGGAGCTTCTCGGACTTTAAACGTGAAGGGTTTGAGAGTAGGGTGAGGTCTGTGGGTACTGCCTGTCTCATTAAAAAAAAAAACAGAGACAAGCATCTTCCCTGCCATCCAGCAGTTAAGACTCCACCCTTCCACTGCAGGGGGTTCAACCCCTGGTAAGAGGAGCTAGGATCCCACATGCCTCGCAGTGTGGCGCAAAAAACAAAAACAAAAATTTTTCTACGGATGACTGGGGAAACAAAAGAACTTGTGATTTACGAGTAGTGAAGAGTGGTGAAGGCCGGTGGAGGTGGTTTGCTGGTCCTTGTGAGCAGCTGGTTTCTGTAGCGGGAGGTTTTTTCTTACCCCTGACTTGCTGCATCTGGCAGTTCCTCTAGTGTCCACACTGCCAGCACGGCCGGTGGAAAGCCACCAGTGTGACGTCAGCACACGCGGAGCTGGGAGGAGACCCACAGAGTATGTGTTCATGCAGCATTTCCAGTACATTGACCCAGTGGATGTAAAGAACCTCCCACAGAGATAAGAAATCAATGAAATCATTAGGAACCAGTGAGTTTTGAGTACTTTTAATCCTAAAAAAAATGGTCAGTTCTGTCAGTGCAGTCGCTCAGTCATGTCTGACTCTGCGACCCCATGGACTGCAGCACACCAGGCTTCCCTGTCCAACACCAACGTCCGGAGTTTACCCAAACTCATGTCCGTCGAGTCGGTGATGCCATCCAGCCATCTCATCCTCTGTTGTCCCCTTCTTCTCCCATCTTCAATCTTTCCCAGCATCAGGGTCTTTTCAAATGAGTCAGCTCCTTGCGTCAGGTGGCCAAAGTATTGGAGCTTCAGCTTCAGCATCAGTCCTTCCAATGAATATTCAGGACTGATCTCCTTTAGGATGGACTGGCTGGATCTCCTTGCAGTCCAAGGGACTTGTCAAGAGTCTTCTCCAGCACCGCAGTTCAAAAGCATCAATTCTTCAGTACTCAGCTTTCTTTATAGTCCAGCTTTTACATCCATGCATGACTTTGTGTAATTTAATTTTAATGACAGTGGGCTTAATTCCTGAAACACAGCAGCCGGCTCTCCAGAGCCCGCCCAGGACGGTGGGCTATGTCAAGAGTCTTCTCCAGCACCGCAGTTCAAAAGCATCAATTCTTCAGTACTCAGCTTTCTTTATAGTCCAGCTTTTACATCCATGCATGACTTTGTGTAATTTAATTTTAATGACAGTGGGCTTAATTCCTGAAACACAGCAGCCGGCTCTCCAGAGCCCGCCCAGGACGGTGGGCTGACTCCAGCCTGCAGCAAGTAAGTTGTGGCACACGTGTCCTGTCTTTCGATGTTCTGCACTTAATGCAGTTCTTCTAAAGGCAGATGAGCGTTAACAACGTAAGAGGTCAACATCTCGTGAAGCATCGAGCGTCGAGGCAGACCCTGGCCAGCAGCACCGGCTCAAGGGTCCGACAGGCCTGGATTTCACTGACCTGGCTTGCACTGTGGCTTCACTGCTTGCCGCGTGCATGGGCGGAGGCAAGTCGCTTCCACGCTGAGGCTCAGTCTTAACTGTGAAACAGAGAAAATAGTTCCTATTGCCTAGGGTTGTCATGATAATTAAATGAGAAACGCATGTAAGGCAGGGCATGCTAGCCTCCCAGTAAGAGCTGAAAAGATAACAGTTGTCAGGAGGAGGAGGAACACTGTCAGGCCTGACTTGAACACAATTCATGGAGGCGATGACGTGACACAGTATATCTTATTGCAGAAAAACTTGGTTCAAAACGTATGAAAAGTCATTAGGACATTTTTGGTGTAGAAGATAAAGCTAGGCAACTGAAGGTGACGCGTGGAAGACATTCTTAATGCAAATGCTTTATATAAGAATTGGGAATGGAACATATAGCAGTGGTGCTATAAAGACATCTGTAAATACTTCATAACAATGTTAATGTCTTAAAAATATGAGGAACACAGGTAGAAATGAGATACTGGCGGCGGAGGGAACTTTGGCATTCTTGAGGTTAACTCAAGGGCGCCAGCTGGCCAGCGTGACAGAGCTTTGGCTGCTGCTGTGATGTGCAATTTCTGTAGACTCTGGAAACTAGCAAATGAATATGCAGTTGTTATTTTAGGAAGATTAAAAGATACAAGATTAAGAAAATAGAAATTACTTACTGCAGACAGATAAAAACTATGACTACTTGACATGTATGTTTCCAGATTATTTTCTGTATATATAACAAGAAGTGTGTGTGTGTGTGTTTACATACACTCTGGATTCCTCAGGCTGCTCTGGTGCAGAACTTTCTAGCTAGTGCGACTAAAGCACAGTGTGTGGGTGTGCCGGGATAAGGGTGTCCTCAGCGCACGAGGTGGCCCGGGATGGTGGTCACCCCGTGTTCTGATCAGATACTGTCACTTGCTGTGTGTGCTGTGAGTGGAAAAAGGCTGGGAAACGTGCCTTAGACTCTCGGAGGAATCAGCCACCTTCTGCACACTGGAAAAGTGGGGGGAAAAAAAGTGCCTCTTTCTCCTGAATCTTAACTGAAAATTTCCCCTATTTGTGCTATAGCTCTGGGTACTTCCTGCTTAAGACCGTTAAATATACCTCCTGAAAAGATAGCTCAGGAGCTTGTTGTCATTCTCAGTAGTACTCAGACCAAAAAGCTAAAATTAGATACTTCTCTTTGTTCATAATATTAGTGAAGATTAAAAATTTGACACCTAGTGTGTTATCAAGAGTGTCCTGTGGGTTGAAATTATGTCCTTTCTGTTACAGCTTTTATAATCTGAACAACAGGGCACAAAATATGCATTCTTTCAGATAGATTCATTATTCATAAGAATTTATGTTAAGAAAATAATCAGGAATATAAGGAAAGATTTCTCCAAGAATGTTTCTTGTAATTTTATTTAAAATAGAGAAATGCTTGAGATAATTAAAAACATCTAACAATAAGGGTCGGTTAAAAAAGTTTTGGCTCACCTGTACACTGGATTGCCATGTAATAATAGTCTGGAAACAGAATATTTAATACTATTGGGAGACAGTAACTATTGTACTGCAAAGAGATCAAACCAGTCAGTCCTAAAGGAAATCAGTCCTGAATATTCATTGGAAGGACTGATGCTAAAGCTGAAACTCCAATACTCTGACCACCTGATGCAAAGAAAAGATTGATTGGAAGAGACCCTGATGCTGGGAAAAATTGAAGGCGGGAGGAGAAGGGGATGACAGAAGATGAGATGGTTGGATGGCATCACTACTCAATGGACATGCGTTTGAGTAAGCTCTAAGAGTTGGTGATGGACAGGGAAGCCTGGCGTGCTGCAGTCCATGGGGTTGCAGAGAGTCTGACATGACTGAGCATCTGAACTGAACTGAACTATAGACTTATAAATTATAGAGAATTTCCCTGGTGGTCCAATAACTTAGACTCCCAGCTGCCGATGCAGGGGACCTGAATTTGATCCCAGGTCAGGGAAATTGATCCCATACACTGCAAATAAGACCTGCGCAGCCCAATAAATAAATAATAAATAAATTTTAAAAAGAGGTTTGAAGCCAGTATTTATAGCAAAAATTCCATCTTATAAAACAAAGAAAATCATGTTTGCATAGAAAAAATGTTATAAAGATACCACATGTTAATAGCGATTAACTTTGAATTCCATAGTTTGTGTATTTTCTCATTTTCTTGAAAGAGCGTTATGTTACTTCAGAGAAAGTAAAACTTGGCTCAGACCGAGAAAGTAAAATCTGCCTGTCCATTTATCAAGCTGGGGGGAGCAGACACTAAAACCAGCTACCAAGTTAACAGGAAATAGTATTTCTTCCAAATACACCTGTGATATGTCCTGATGATACTCCCTTCTGAGCAACCCCTGCTTTTTTATTCACTGAAAAGCACGCCTCTAAATTTTATCAGAAACTTTGCTGCGTGAAATTATATCAGTAGGAATGACACATCCTATTCTTGCCTGGAGGGTATCAGTCACTTTGACACAGAGCAGCAGCCCCGTTTTAACCCAGAGATGCAGATATGGGTTTCTGGACTCAGCATCCTAACTGACCTTAACTTTGTAGTTTCCAAGGCAGTAGGGCCCTGGGTTCATCTGAAACTGACCCTTTTACAAGCCCTGCTTCATTTACATTTCATCCACACCCTGCCTTTCCCCAGGATCCTACGGTAACTTTTATCTTTTTCTTTGGGGAGATGCTGCATGGTTCCTCTTGTTCATGGCAGTGGGTCAGGAAGCCTGATGTTCTGGGACTATAATGACCCTGGTGGTCTTTGATTGATCAGGCTGAGACTCTCATAGGAAAAAAAAAAAAGTGAGGTTCCTTATTATAAAATGGCTTCTATATATATTTTACAAGCACACACACACCATCCCCCTAAACAACACACATCTGAAGAGTCAGCAGCAGTGTTAAAGGACAATAATTGTAATAATTGTTAAACTCTCACTGTGAGGCAGATGCAGTTCTCTCGTGTAACTTCATAAAAATCCTATGAGGAAAAAATGCTGCTAGTCCTCTTTTTACAAATGAGGACTCCTGAGTTTTAAAAGCTTGAAACATTTTCCCAGGGTGACAGTGTAAGCATTGAAAGCAGCATTTGAACAAAACCCAGCTGGTACCAGAGCTCACATTCTTGATCTTTTATATTCATATATTAATATTTGGCTATGCCGCGTCTTAGTTGCAGCATGTGGGATCTACTTCCCGGACCAGGGATTGAACCCAGGTTCCTACATTGGGAGCACAGACTCTTAGCCATTGGACCACCAGAGAAGTGCCCAGAGCTCATGCTCTTAACTTTCTAAATTATCCAGCAGGCCTTGGTCGCGTCATGGACGTGGGAGACGGCGCCAGCTTAGCTGGCAGAAATCACCATGGCTTCGTTTTTTAAACACTTTACATGAAGTCTCTTTAATGGAAACATTATCCCTAGCCTGGTACAGAGTAGCCTGTGGCAGTTCTGAAACACTATTTTTAAATTTCTGATTTTCTCCTTAAACATTTGTATGTATATGATATTCTGTTCCATGGTAGATCCTTGCTCATTTTAATGTAAGATGGTATTTCAAACCATTTGCCATGTTGTGCACCTGAATTTGTCCACAGCCTTTGACTCTCCTAAGATGTTCCAGCATGTACGCTCCCAAGACAGCTCTAAAGTCATATTTCAAGGATGTGCCTAGTGAAGTGGAGAGACTAATTTTTTTGGTTTGGCTTCTGAGTAATTTTGAAATCAAGTCTGATAGGATCCCAAAGCGGTTCTGAACATTTGATGGTAGAAAGTGTTGATTTCCCAGGTAATTATTTTGAAGACTGGTGCTTCCAAGGTGGCACAAGTGGTCAAGAGTCTGCCTGCCAGTGCAGGAGACGCAAGAGGCACAGGTTCAGTCCCTGGGTCGGGAAGATCCCTTGGAGCAGGAAATGGCAGCCCACTCCAGTATTCTTGCCTGGGAAGTCCCATGGGCAGAGGAGCTGGAGGGCTGCAGTCCACAGGGCCACAGAGCCAGACATGACTGAGTGACCGAGCATGCGTTTTGAAGGACTGTGTAGCATTCAGGCGAGATTAAGATCATTGGGGAGAGTTCACAAAAATAATCTTGGTCTAAGTCTTTATTAATTTAGCTAAATGTAAAAAAGTGAAGGGAGGTGAGGTGGCGACTCAGTGGCAGGTGCCAGCAAGCTTTGGGTGACTTTTTCATTATCCTTGAGACAAAGACGCTGTGGGTAGGACCTTGTGAGGATTGGAAAGAGCTGAATTCTTACTATACTGCTTCCTAAGAGTTGAGTTTACATCATCATTTAGGAAAAAGAGATACTAACAATCTGCTCTTCTGATCAAGAGGAGGCCTACAAATAATAGTCCTCCCAGTGGTTGAACTGAACTTGGCACCAGCAAGGCTGTGTCGTTCTCTGGAGGGGATGGGCCAAGTGAGCGCCAGGTACCCCTTGATAGCTCCTCAGACAACCAGCAAGGCTGTGCCATCAGCCTTGGCCAGCATGCAGAATGAAAAGTCCTACCTTTTCTGCTTTGCCTTTTGGTATCAAGTGAAAGTGAGTTCCGCAGATTCAGTCAGGATCTTCAGATGTCTCCTGTGTGCTGGGCACCATGTGAGGAGGGTCTGGTATCTGTAAAGATGAATTGACTCTGGACCCTCGATTCTTTCCCTGTCATCAAGGTGTTCACTGTTCAAACCAGGAGACCCCTGTGAATGTAAATCACTAAATGTGAAGCAAGACAGTCAGGCCAGAAGTAGAGTGTGAAGAGCTAAAGAAGTGGGCTCAGTTCAGTTCAGTCGCTCAGTCGTGTCTGACTCTGTGCGACCCCATGAATCGCAGCACGCCAGGCCTCCCTATCCATCACCATCTCCCGGAGTTCACTCAGACTCACGTCCATCGAGTCCGTGATGTCATCCAGCCATCTCATCCTCTGTCGTCCCCTTCTCCTCCTGCCCCCAATCCCTCCCAGCATCAGAGTCTTTTCCAAAGAGTCAACTCTTCACATGAGGTGGCCAAAGTACTGGAGTTTCAGCTTTAGCATCATTCCTTCCAAAGAAATCCCAGGGCTGTTCTCCTTCAGAATGGACTGATTGGATCTCCTTGCAGTCCAAGGGACTCTCAAGAGTCTTCTCCAACACCACAGTTCAAAAGCATCAATTCTTTGGCGCTCACCCTTCTTCACAGTCCAACTCTCACATCCATACATGACTGCTGGAAAAACTATAGCCTTGACTAGACGGACCTTAGTTGGCAAAGTAATGTCTCTGCTTTTGAATATGCTATCTAGGTTGGTCATAACTTTTTTTCCAAGGAGTAAGCGTCTTTTAATTTCATGGCTGCAGTCACCATCTGCAGTGATTTTTGGAGCCCCCAAAAATAAAGTCTGACACTGTTTCCACTGTTTCCCCATCTATTTCCCATGAAGTGATGGGACCGGATGCCATGATCTTCGTTTTCTGAATGCTGAGCTTTAAGCCAACTTTTTCACTCTCCTCCTTCACTTTCATCAAGAGGCTTTTTAGTTCCTCTTCACTTTCTGCCATAAGGGTGGTGTCATCAGCATATCTGAGGTTATTGATATTTCTCCCTGCAATCTTGATTCCAGCTTGTGTTTCTTCCAGCCCAGCGTTTCTCATGATGTACTCTGCATATAACTTAAATAAGCAGGGTGACAATATACAACCTTGATGTACTCCTTTTCCTATTTGGAACCAGTCTGTTGTTCCATATCCAGTTCTAATTGTTGCTTCCTGACCTGCATACAGATTTCTCAAGAGGCAGGTCAGGTGGCCTGGTATTCCCATCTCTTGAAGAATTTTCCACAGTTTATTGTGATCCACACAGTCAAAGGCTTTGGCATAGTCAATAAAGCAGAAAAGAAGTGAGTTAGGAGCACAGATTTCCTGCTGTAGGTGAGCAGGATCTAGGAAGCTTCAGAGAGGAGTTGGCTGAGGCTTGACTGTTTTGGAGTGAATAGGATTTCAGCAGGTGAAGAGGCAAGGTGAGGTGTAGGAGGGAGAAGAAACGAAGCAGAGCCCGGCTGGTAGGAAAGAGCTGGAGTGTGTTTGGAGTGTTGTATGTGGCCTGGTTTGCCCGGAAAATGGTATCTGAGAGGGATGTGGAAGGCGGTTTGGCTGGAAAGATGGTCTGGCCTTGGCTGTGCTGATAAGCTGTGAAGGGCCTTAGACATGCTAAACACTAACCTGTTGAATTTTAGGGAAGCTGGAAAATGGCTAAGAGCTTGAGCTTTAGCATCATCAAGCCCTAGGTTGTCATGCTGGCTCTTTTACTTAAAAGCAGTGAAACCTTGTATAGATTTCTTAATTCCCCTGAACTTCAGTTTCTCCCTCTGTAGTGTGGGGTTCATTACAGTACCTTGTGAGGATTAAATGAGGTAATGTAAAGTATTAATTAGGTACCTAGTACCTAATGAAAGGAGTCAGTTAGCTGATGTTACTTTAGAATTCTGTGGACTTGTGTGAACATGCCTCTTCCTCAGATGGCATGTATTATCTCAGCACCACTGATGACTTATTTGTTCCGGAGTGTGAATCACTGAGAATGCCCAGAGAACAGATTGTTCAGGATGTTATGTGTACCTGTTACCTGTTACAGAGGTTAACACTTAGGAACTTAGCTCTTTGGTTTGGACCACTATCACAAAGAAACCATAGAATGGGTGGCTCAAAGAACAAATGTTTCTTTCTCCCGGTTCTGGAGTTTGGAGGATCTGAGATCAAGCCGCTGGTAGTCAGACTGTGTGTCTGGTGAGGGTCTTGCTTCCTGGTTCAACAGTAGTCTTCTCGCTCTGTCCTCACGAGGTGGAGAGAGCTCTCTGGGGTCTCTTTAATATGGGCATGGACCACCTTGAGACCTAATGACCTTTCAGAGGTCCTGCCTCCAAACACCATGACACTGGGGTTTAGGCTTCACCTGTGACTTTTGCAGGGGACACACACACTCCGTCCCTGGCACTCTGAAATATTTACTGCCAAGTTAGGCTCGGTTAAAAAATTCAAGACTCAATCCCTATTTTCAAAAGGCTCCTGATCTAGTTGGACATAAAAACAGCGTATCTTTTTTCATAGACAAACCTACAATTTTGTTTTAGGCTCTGACATTTTTGTTTTAGGCTTTACTTGTACTTAAAAGCACTGAGACCTTGTATAGATTTTTTTGGGTTTATTTATTTATTTTACAATATTGTAGTGGTTTTTGCCATACATTGATATGAATCAGCCATAGGTGTACATGTGTTCCCCATGCTGAACCCCCTTCCCACCTCCCTCTCCATCCCATCCCTCAGGATCATCCCAGTGCACCAGCCCTGAGCACCCTGCCTCATGTGTTGAACATAGACTGGTGATCTATTTCACACATGGTAATATACGTGTTTCAATGCTATTCTGTCAAATCATCCCACCCTTGCCTTCTCCCACAGGGTCCAAAAGTCTGTTCTTTTTGCCATCTCACATATAGGGTCATCATTACCATCTTTCTAAATTCCATAAATATGTGTTAATATTGTATAGATTTCTTAATCCCCCTGAACTCCAGTTTCTCCCTGTGTAGTGTGGGGTTCATTATAGTATCTTATGAGAATTAAATGAGATAATATAAAATAATGTATTTAGTTAAGTACCTGGTACCTGATGAAAGGAATCTGTTAGCTGGTATTACTTTAGAATTCTGTGGATTCGTTTGAACATACTTCTTCCTCAGATGGCATTAAGTTCACTGCTTACATTTAAGTACAAGACTTGTTACCATGTTAAAAAGAAGGGCAAGGCCCCGAAAGCTCCAAACACACCGTTTTCTTCATTCACAACATTCTTTGTGGAAAATAGTAGATAAATGGGTGATATTATAGAGCAGAAGTAATTTAGGGTTTCAGAGAGGAGAAATGTTGATGTGAATGAGAGGGATTGAGGATAACCTGAGGGAAGAAATAATACATGCAAGATCTGATTAGATGGCCAAAAGGGAGGTTGTTTTCAGAAGGAAACAGCATAAGCCGAAGCCTGGCAAGTGGCTACAGTTTGAGGAGAGCTGTGTGGAAGCCATCCTGACTTCACTTCAGGTTTCTATGGGGCTTGAGCGAGGGGGCCAGCACCGGTTGCTGAGGGACCCGCAGGCTGGAGCAGAGGGGCCCTCCTCTGGGGAGGAGGCTCAAAACCTCCAGAGACCTCCCTAGAGGAGGAGGCGCTGAGAGTGGTCCTTGAGGAAGGGGCTTTGACAGGGCTGCACAGCGTGGGTTGGGTGGGAGATAGGTTGACATGAAGGAAACAGGCCGTCCAGCTAATGCAGCTGACCCACGAGTGAGAAGGGTGGTGTCCAGAGGAAGAGGACAAGAGGAACTTGTTTAAAGATTCAGGACTTGGAGATTCATATTTACGGGAGGGCGGATATCAACGATGGTATTTCGAGCCTAAAGGATAGAAATGATGGGGCTCGTGCGGAAATGGAGAGGGGAGGAAAGATTCCTGTGCAGGAAGGAAGGTAAGTGTAGTGTGAACTGGCTCAGATAGGGAAGTAGTTTGGGAACAGTTTTAAGATGACTTATAATTCTACCACTTTAATGCAGTTGTTCCTTCCTTTATCTCTGTTTATCTCTGTTTTGCATTGTAGCCCTGGTTCATAGACCCACATATTTAGATACCTGCAATCATAAATATACCTGCCATTTTGCATTTTAGAATCATTAAAATCTATTATGTAGTCTTCATAATTACAGATATTATAGGCTGTTTTCTCCATCTGATATATCCCTGGAGCTTTCTGAAACCAGACACCATACTGGTATTACTTCTGTGTGTCTGGATCCTAGGAAACGATTAAAAAGTGTTTGTTTAATGAAAGCATATTGACCACATAAATTATTCTTGTGCTTTTTCTTTGTAGAAGTTGCTACAACAAGCCTATGGAGTTTGGTGACATGCATTTGAGTTGCCTGGAAAAAGTCAGTGCTTTCTGCTTGTAGAACCTAAGTCCAAGGTTAAAATAAAGATTTGGTTAGGGAGTGTTAGACTTTGATGATTCCAGATTTGTGTTTGCTTCTTATAAGCTGTTTCCTCATCTGTTCAGTAACTGGTAGGAAAAATCACATGAAAAACTATCTTTGTGTTTTACCATTAATGAAGGAATGAAAGTGGCTCTGTCACACAACTGTAATGGTCATTAATGTCCTAGCAACGCTTCCTTTTGCAGAACATCACCCAAGTGTGTGTTCAGCCTGGAGATAACTTCTCCATGTACGGAGACTTCAGAAAGTTCTCTGCCAGTCAGGTGGCATTTGGTCACAAGACTCATTGACGCACGATCACTTGAACAAGTCAGGGCTTTATGACCCTCAATACCAGAAAGTCCTGAGATGGCCAGGCCGGGGCTGTAGTCATGGCTTAATGGTATCTCTGGACACCTGGGCTCCTCCCATCTTCTCCCATCACTGCGTGGCTTTCATCCTTGGGGTGCTGCGCCTCCGTCCCGCTGTATCCTTGTGCCAGGCAGGAGAACTAAGGAAAGTCAAGGACAAAAGATGAAGGGGCCTTCCCGTGGAGTCCGCCCCTGTAGGAAGCCTCCCTGGAACCCCCTCCGGCCAGTTCTGCTCATGTCTCGTCGGCTAGAACTATTTTAGATGGCTGTCCCTAAGTGCTTGGGAGAAGGTTAGCATTTTTGTCTGGGGCCTCACTTGCCCCGATGAGTGTGGTCCAGTTAGTGGGGAAGAAGGAAATGGAGGGTGTTGGCAACTGGCAGTCTGCCACAGGCCACCGCCAGCCAGCGCTCCCGACAGCCTGTTCTCTGAGGGATGGGGTAGCATCGATATTCATATGATGCAAAGGAAGAAATAAAAAGATGTGAATCTGAACCCATGAAGAGCTATGGCTGATGAATTCAAGTCATCCAGGTATTAGTTGAAAAGCAAAAGAACATATTTTGTGCTCTAAAAGCCAGCCAAGGGAACTCCCTGGCAGTCCAGGGGTTAAGGACTCGGGGCTTTCACTGCCCTGCGCCTGAGTTCAACCTCTGGCTGGGGGATGTGGATTCAGCAAGCCAGGTGGCGGGGTTAAAAAAAAAAAAAAGCCAGCCAGATGTAGCATTAAATCTTAAAATGCTGCTAAGATTGTGTTCTGATAAAGAGTTAATGTTACATAGTTTTATTACAAGCAAGTTCTTAGTATAATTAAGGGCTGAGAAACAGCCGCACACACAGCCTGGCAGCACCGCTACATGGTCACTTCAAGCACCGCCTGACTGTCCAGCTCTAAGGACACACTGCGCGGGCAGGTGGAGCGGTGGGGAGAGGTTACCATCCAGATGAGGCGCTTCCCAGATGCTGACCAGATTGCACTCTCTCTAAAACAGAGCTCTCCAAAAACTAACAAAACAATTCTATTTGGGGGAAGCCTTTTAATATGAGAAAAAACTATGAAACTACATTTAGTATGTAAATAGAACAGCAGCAAGATTCTACCCACTGGATCAGGATCCAAGATTCTACCCACTGAACTCAGGTTCGATGAGTTTCATTAGGGAAATACTTAATAATAATTGAATAGCCCCTGAGAACTTGGGTTTATAACCTACCTGACATGAACGTGCTCAAAATAGCCATCGTTCTAGGATTATACTTGGTCTAAAAATGTAAGGTTTTCTTTTTCCTGAAGCAGAGGTGTTCTGAGTCACACATACATATTCCTGGAGCCGTCTGTCACCCAGAGCTTCCTCACATTGACACAATCCCAGGTCCTGGGGGAAAATGTCCTGTGAACCACCTTATATTATAATGGTGGAATATTCCCTAAGTGTTACCTCTAGTAAAGGTTATAGATGCAAGTGTTCTATCTGCACAGCCCTCTGTGGTTTATGAGGTACGTCTGTCACCCAGAGCTTCCTCACATTGACACAATCCCAGGTCCTGGGGGAAAATGTCCTGTGAACCACCTTATATTATAATGGTGGAATATTCCCTAAGTGTTACCTCTAGTAAAGGTTATAGATGCAAGTGTTCTATCTGCACAGCCCTCTGTGGTTTATGAGGTCCGTGAGGCGGCTCAGCACTTCAAGTGTGGATGGTGCAACGAGGAAATAAAATTGTGATTTAAGTAGCCCACGTGGCTCATGGTCACCTTCCTGGACAGTGCAGGTCTAGGAGGTAGAATCAGTAGGGTTCTGGTTACCAGTGTCGGGGAGGGCGCTGACTAAAAATGTAAGGTTTTCTTTTTCCTGAAGCAGAGGTGTTCTGAGTCACACATACATATTCCTGGAGCAGTCTGTCACCCAGAGCTTCCTCACATTGACACAATCCCAGGTCCTGGAGGAAAACGTCCTGTGAACCACCTTATATTATAATGGTAGAATATTCCCTAAGTGTTACCTCTAGTAAAGGTTATAGACGCAAGTGTTCTATCTGCACAGCCCACTGTGGTTTATGAGGTCCGTGAGCCGGCTCAGCACTTCAAGTGTGGATGGTGCAACGAGGAAATAAAATTGTGATTTAAGTAGCCCATGTGGCTCATGGTCACCAATAAGTGTTACCTCTAGTAAAGGTTATAGACGCAAGTGTTCTATCTGCACAGCCCACTGTGGTTTATGAGGTCCGTGAGCCGGCTCAGCACTTCAAGTGTGGATGGTGCAACGAGGAAATAAAATTGTGATTTAAGTAGCCCATGTGGCTCATGGTCACCATCCTGGACAGTGCAGGTCTAGGAGGTAGAATCAGTAGGGTTCTGGTTACCAGTGTCGGGGAGGGCGCTGGTGGGGGGTGAAAGGGGGAGGAGTTGCTCATGACCTCAGGGCTTCCCTCTTCAGTCGGGAGGCAGATGGGGATGCTTCTGGACAGGACATGGAGGTGGGGGTATGTTCACAGCTCTTGCATTCAGGCCTCAGGAATGAGTAGCCCATGGCGCAGCACCCGGCCCACTGACTTCATCTGTGGTGAATGGGTTTCATGATTCTTATGCAGGATTCACCGTGTTACAGTTGATCACCACAAACAGAGTCTGAAATTCTCCCTGAAAATAGTCTTTCCTTCCTGTTCCGTCTTTAATTGTTCTCTCTTTTCCATACTCAGGTATCAGATTGTAGTGGAGATAATCCAGGCAACGACAATCAGCAGCTTCCCGCAGCTGAAGAAGCACAAAGGTAAGAACCAGTCCATTTTCTTTGCTTTTACGTCCTGAAGGTCCTGGGTCGACTTCTCCGTCTTCTCTCTTCTCAGAATTTTGACATGTATACACGTAAGCATTTCAGACTTGTTAAAATATTTCTATATCAGCAAAAGAGAAAGCAAGTATGATTTCATCCTAACAAAAACCTTTGTAGTTCTGTGTTCCCTGATATACTTTGTGTTCATAATTTTTAGAATACTGAAGTCAGTGGGTAGAATCTTGCTGCTGTTCTATTTACATACTAAACGTAGTTTCATAGTTTTTTCTCATATTAAAAGGCTCCCCCCAAATAGAATTGTTTTGTTAGTTTTTGGAGAGCTCTGTTTTAGAGGGAGTGCAATCTGGTCAGCATCCGGGAAGCGCCTCATCTGGATGGTAACCTCTCCCCACTGCCCCACCTGCCCCCACTGTGTCCTTAGAGCTGGACAGTCGGGCTGTGCTTGAAGTGACCATGTAGCGGTGCTGCCAGGCTGTGTGTGCAGCTCTGAGCAATCTCATGTCCAGGATTGTTTCTCCTTAGCCTTAGTTTCGTGTTCTCTTTGTGAATAGTACTGAAGAAGTGTTAAAAAAAAAAAATGGACAAATGGAAGATCCTAAGAATANGTCGGGCGGTGCTTGAAGTGACCATGTAGCGGTGCTGCCAGGCTGTGTGTGCAGCTCTAAGCAGTCTCATGTCCAGGATTGTTTCTCCTTAGCCTTAGTTTCGTGTTCTCTTTGTGAATAGTAAACTGAAGAAGTGTTTAAAAAAAAAAATGGACAAATGGAAGATCCTAAGAATACTTGGGATTCAAACTAGAGATGAGAACTTTTTTTTAAAATGAAGGTAGAATGTATATGCTGAAATATAACTTTGTTGTTACATATAAATGTTTGTTTCAGGCAAGTCTTTTTCAATTATAATTGTTCATTGATTAGGAATTGGTATGTAATTGTGAAAGTATTTTGAGGATTTAAAGGGAGAAATTACCCGATTGTGTGCCCTCTAAAACCTTAAGGAATCAACTAGCTACTCTGCATTGACTTTTCTCAGGATAACACAGGAGAGCTGGGAGGACCTCTTTACTTTGTATATTTGGGAATGTTCAAATGAGGCTTCTCAGGCTTCAATCAGTTCGGTTCAGTTGCTCAGTTGTGTCCTACTCTTTGAGACTCCATGTGCAGCATGCCAGGCCTCCCTGTCCATCATCAACTCCCAGAGTTCACTCAGACTCACGTCCATCAAGTCAGTGATGCCATCCAGCCATCTCATCCTCTGTCGTCCCCTTCTCCTGCCCCCAATTTCTCCCAGCATCCGAGTCTTTTCCAATGAGTCAACTCTTCACATGAGGTGGCCAAAGTACTGGAGTTTGAGCTTTAGCATCATTCCTTCCAAAGAAATCCCAGGGCTGATCTCCTTCAGAATGGACTGGTTACATCTCCTTGCAGTCCAAGGGACTCTCAAGAGTCTTCTCCAACACCACAGTTCAAAAGCATCGATTCTTCGGCGCTCAGCCTTCTTCGCAATCCAACTCTCACATCCATACATGACCACAGGAAAAGCCA